>WAAB01011543.1:0-19080 GCA_013389865.1 Piaya cayana | reverse complement strand
GAATGGTTGGACTCAATGATCTGATGGGTCTTTTCCAACCTGGTGATTCCATGATTCAGTGGCCAAACAGTTCCCAGCTGGAGCCATGGTTTTGCTGAAAGTTTGGGGAGAAATGGTTCTTTCCCAAATGGGTAAAAAGAACATAGAAGTGTGGATGAGGTTTATGTCATTTTCTCTCCTACTGTGATTTTGTAACTCTAAATGTGAGTCATACTTGCTAATCTCACCTGAACCTGTCACCTGCCAATACTAGAAAGAGCACAGGCACCTTTGAATAGGAACAAGACTAATTTGCCACCCCTATTTTGATTTCAAGGCCCAGATATGAGGATCGGTGGGGAAAAGCAACCACTTGATTATGAGCCTGAAGGCCCAGGTCAGAGTTCGAACCGGCTGTGTACGTGTTTAGATTTTAGCTTGTTGTACTTGGTGATCAGATCCAGCTTGCTGTGCCCCAGAGTCAGTCTCTTCTCAGCCCCGTACGTGCTGTTCTTTTCCATCAGCACATCCTCAGGGAGTTTATCATAGCAAGGAACCACAGGCTTTTTATCTCGTTTTAGTTGGCTGTATGGGGATAGCAGGTCCAATTTTCCTTGTCCAGGACTCTGTCTTTTTTCCATCCCATAAAAAGCGGTGTCATCTTCTGCTGGTGGTTCTCTGGAGGTACCAGCAGGCTCTTTCTGCTTCGCGCTTATCCCATTGCTGCTGGCTCCCTCTGAAAGGGACTGCAAAGTCTGCTCCTGACTTAGAGCCTTCTCATCCCCTCGCTGACTGGAGCCTGCAGTGGGAGAAAGTTCTGGCTGCAATGATGTCCGTGCTGTCAGGAGATTTGATTTGTGATACAAAGCTGGCGAGGACTTATTTGGAGGGCTCTTGGGCAAGTCTTGTGATTCTCCTTGCTGTTTAGGGCAAGAAGGCTTGAGAGATGTCTCTTCCTTCCCTTTCTTAGTACCAGAATCAGAGCTTGAATCTTGCTTTTCCTGGTGTACATTGCAGCTGGAGTTTTTCAGAAAGGGAGACATTTTTATGCTTCTGATGCTTACATTGGAAAGGCTGCTGGAGGGGCTGGAGGTTTCAGCATCGTTCACCTGTGGAGGTTTTAAAAGGGAGTTGGCAACTTTTGAGGTATTCTGAGAAGAGGGGCGCATCCCAGGCTCTGGCACAGAGAAGCTGGTCACTGCTCTGGACTCTGCATACAAATACCGGAATTCCTTCTCAAACTCTGCAACAATTTGACCACGGAAGTGGGTCGCCAGGTTGGTGTGGACTTGGCTGCAAAGCCAGGTGAAACTGTGAAAAAAAAAGAATAAAAACCACACCTGTAACCTTAGTTCATTGAGTGCCCATGAGTGATAAAACGTCAAAGTGAGGTATTGCTGCCCAGTTTATGTCATTAAAGCTTTCTCTGAAGTATGGAAGTCTTAGAGAAAGGGAATGATGCTGGGAAAGGTCTGGAGAACAGGGGTTGTGGGAGCAGCTGAGGGCCCAGGAGTTGTTTAGCCTGGAGAAGAGGAGGCTGAGGGGAGATCTCATTGCTCTCTGCTGCTTCTGGAAGGAGATTGTGGGGAGGTGGGTTCTCTGCTCCCGAGGAACAAGGGACTAGATGAGAGGAAATGGCTTCAAGTTGTGCCAGGGGAGGTTTAGACTGGATATTAGGAAAAATTTCTCTACTTAAATGAGTGGTGAAGCACTCGAACTGGCCACCCAGGGCAGTGGTGGAGTCGCCATCCCTGGAGGCGCTTAAAAAAAAACATGTAGATTTGGTACTTGGGGTCATCCTTTAGCAGGCACGGTGGGGTTGGGCTGATGGTTGGACTGGATGATCTTTTCCAGCCTTAATGATTCTATGATTCTAAGGTCTTGACTTTGACAAGAGTAGAATGAAACCACAGAAACTACCGGAGAACATTTTAATTATTCTCAAGTAAATGTCATTTCAGGAGACCGGCACTATGCTTTGAGACCTTATCAACGTTTACTCCACCAGACAGCTATTTGGGAACTTTTAGAAGGAAAAGCAGCTCTTGGCTTGTTCCTGAGCACCACACAGTTGTTACGGTTCATAATGTTGTTTTGAAGAAAGTTGTGTGCTGACACTCAGCATACACCCCCCCCCCAAAGAACAACACGGAGTGAAAAGATGAACTCTCTTCTGCTTAACATCTAAACAGATAAATTAAATAAGAATGAAGAAGTAGTAAAAGAATGGAAATCCTTTGCAGGTTGCATGAATAGTATTCAGAGATCCCATACTGGAGGCACAAAATAAATGCATACAACTTCACAGTGAGGCATGAGGAAAAACATAAATATCAGCAGGGATGCCTAAATGACAGAAGCTATTAAGACCAGAAAGCCCATCTTTCAAATAAGATTGGGTCAGACATTATAAAAGGCATAAGAAATAATCTACAGCTCTCTGAGTTGAGCACATGGTCCATGCAAAGTAGGAGAACTCAGATAATTCCTCTGCATCAGTGTCTATTGTACAGGAGCTTGGGAGGATCCCTGCCCTGAACCCATCTGTGTACAGAACATAAGCGAGGATCAGAGGAGGCCATGGAGATGATCCAAGTCTCTGCAGCACCTCCTGTACAAGGACAGGCTGAGAGAGTTAGGGTTGTTCAGCCTGGAGAAGAGAAGGCTCAGGGGAGAGCTTAGAGCAGCTTCCAGTCCTGAAAGGGGCTCCAGGAAAGCTGGGGAGGGCTCTGGATCATGGAGTGCAGGGATAGGATGAAGGGGAACAGTTTTGAGCTGAAAGAGAGGAGATTGAGATGAGATCTTAAGAAGAGGTTTTTTTACCGTGAGGGTAGTGAAGCATTGGCACATGTTGCTCAGGGAGGTAGTAGACGCCCCATCCTTGGAGGTGTTCCAGGCCAGGTTGGATGGGGCTTGGAGCAACTGGATCCAGTGGGAGGTGTCCCTACCCATGGCAGGGGTGGAACTGGATAGGCTCTAAGGTTCCTTCCAACCCAACCCATTCTAGGATTCTTGCCAGCCATGGCTGTTACCATCACCACAAACTAATAAAGGTCTTGTCCTCCATGAATGACATGGAAGAAATAACCAGGGAATGATCATTCTTGGTCTCTCCTGGTATAAAAATGAGGCATCAAATGAAATTAAAATGTTATAAATCCGAATCAGACAAGAAGAGGCACTTCCTTGCACAACAAACAACACAGGAGAGCTGTGGAGCTCCTCACCGCAGGCCACCACAGCTGCTAAAAGTTCACTGGAGTTGATGGAAGTGGTAAGGATTTTCCTGCCTTATTTTTTTCCATAGAAAATTACCTCACACGGAGATCCCATATGAAGATCTGAATCCCCCTGGGGCACAAATTACAGGAGTCTAGGAAAGGATGGCTGTGGGATAGACAGACTCCCTTCCCTGTCTTACTTTCAGACGCTCCTGGAGCAGGAATCCCCCAGGAACCCCTGCAGCCCAGCCTTTGGCCAGGAGATGGAGTTGCAGCATCACCTCCCCAGAGGTGGGAGACCTGCCTGTCTTCCCGCAGCATCCCTGCCTGCAGGTGGGAGACCTCCTAACACCCCATGCTTCCCATTCCTTATTTGCTCGCTTCCTACTTAATTATAAACTCTTTCTTGAGGTGACTCTCCACCGATTCAGATTTGAAATTTGCTCTTTAAAGCTCTTTCCTCTTGCTTGGGACATGGGTACGTTAAATCCCAAGCCTCCTCCAACTTCACACCCACCTAGATTTACCTGCCCATGGCCAAACGCTTATGTAGGTGGTTTTGTCTCCCTCTGTACTGGAGCCAGGTGCAGAACTTTTGTAATCCTGTCAACTTTCTCCACTCATTTTCCCATCTCAGTTCTCATGTTGGCTTCAACCCCAAATCTTGAGTTTCTTTCCCTACAACACAGCAAACAACAAGTTCCTTCCTCCCTGTGCCGGTGGCAGGACACATGCCGATACTTCGACCATCTTCCACCTAGAACTGAGAAGCTTCATTTCCTCTAGGGCAACTCAAACAGCCACGTCACTCCTTTGCAGGCTGACAACACCACCTCTCCTCCCTAGTCCGAGCCTGGCAAATGTTTACTCTAGTTTTCCTGTTCAAGATCCTGTTTAGCTCTACCCTCATTTGCCCTGAGGCTCCTCTCATCTGCTGTACTGGTAAATATTTTCATATCCTTCACTCTGTTACGTTAAATAGGTGCTCAAAGAAACACACTATTTCTTCTGGTGCCCAGAATAATATTAAATACCCAGATAGAGAATTATATTTAGGATTTTAGCCTATTACTTTTCCTAGATATCTCAATAAGTGATGTTTTCTCCTTGTCTTCATTTAGAGGAAATAAAATGTTAAAAATGGAAAATATCAAATCAATAAACACATAAGAGTTGACGGGTGTATACTAATTTGCCCACAGTTTGAGATAAAAGCAGTGAGCTTGGTTCCCATTTTTAGAAAACTTTCAAACCCGGGCCTGATTCCTACCAATATAGGAGAATGGGTTCAATTTACCAAGAGTGTTTTGGAAAATAAGAAGGGCTTTTTAAAATCTATCAAGGAAAACACTAACATGGAGAACAACAACATTCACTGTAGCCCCTGTTGATGGCTGGAGACGTAACTAGAGATTAAAAATGGATTTCAGGCAGATTTTGAGGAAGCATTTGAAAAGCAAAGAGTCTCTTGTTACAGCTGAAGAATTAAAAGACACATCTGAGAGAGTTTGTGTTGTTCAGACTGGAGAAGAGAAGTCTACAAGGAGAATGTAGAGTAGCTTCCAGTGCTGAAAGGGGCTCCAGGAAAGCTGGGGAGGGGCTCTGGATCAGGGAGGTCAGGGATAGAGTGAGGGGGAAGAGTTTTGAGCTGCAAGAGGGGAGATTGCGATGAGATCTTAAGAAGAAATGTTTTGCTGTGAGGGTGGGGAGGCCCTGGCCCGGGTTGAATGAATGGTGAAGCACTGGAACCAGCTGCCCAGGGCAGTGGTGGAGTCTCCATCCCCGAAGGGGTTCATGGAGCCATGGCCCTTGGGGACAGGGTTTAGCAGGCATGTTGGGGTTGGGCTGACAGTTGGACTGGATGAGCTTAGAGGTCTTTTCCAACCTTAATGATTCTGTGATTCTATGAGGCAATGCTCAGTCAGGATGAAAGCAAAGAACGGGGAGCAAGTTTCTTGCTTGGATGAAGGATAGCAGAGATATTTGGATCTACGTTATGAAGAACTGCAGAGCAGCCACTGGTCAATGTTAACTTAGAAGTTCACATTAACATAAAAGGAGATAGGATGAATCTCAGGGGTAAAATAAAATCCCCTAACATTACAAAGATCAGGATTTTATTTGTAGCCTTATCAGATTCTCCCTCTTCCCTGTTTAAAATAGGACAGGGAAGTCAAAGAGCATTTCAGGACATGGCTGTGGAAATTAAATCAGGGAAAGGATGGTAGAACCATAAGAAAATGGAAAAATGTGGGAACTTAGTGGCTCTACAAAGAAAGTTGGATTGTATCTTAACCTAAATGAAACCTGGCTGCTGCACAGTGTATTACAGAAGACAGAGCGAGGCTTTTAACCAGCATCTGAGATGTGTAGAATGTCAACACAGTTTGAGATTGTCCACATTACCTCAGGAATAAAACCAAGGGAACTGTAATTCTGACATAAGGACACGATGGAAATCAATGACGCTTCGGTAAGAAGTTAAAACTGATGAAGAACATCTGAACAAATTCAACTACATTTAGAAAAGTGCATGGTGGTGAACAACCAGATCAGACACAAATGTGTACATAAATTTTACAAGCTTAAGAAACAGATAGGTGTGAAATACCTGAGCTGAAATGATGGCTCTGAGAGAGAAGGCATCTCAAAAACTTACTGAGTAGAAAAAATCCAGAAACAGTCTTAGTGCAAGTGTATAAATTATACAGAAAGGACAGAGAGAGGATGTGCTGCTGGGGCAGAGACACAATACAGTAAATAAAAGAGTCAAATGAAGGAACAATTGAAAAACATTCCTGTTGAATTGAAATTCCACTCTCGAAGAGGGAAAAACATAATATTAGAGCTACACTGTGAACACCCTGAGCAAAGCGCTGATGGCAAATGCGCCATGCAAAGGAAGCACTGGGAGGCGAAGAGCACAGAAAACAGAGGAATAAAGGAAGATTCAGGTATAACCAGCTTGAACCATTACTGGGAGAGCAGCAGAAACTGTATTTTAGACACTATAAATGGCTGCTTTTTTGAGAAACCAACCAGAAAACCAACAAAAGGAGAAATAACATTACCAGTTCAGAAGGCTTCTTTGGAAAGGCCACTCAGCAAAAAAATAACTATGACGTACCTGTATCAAATCTTCTTTCAGGGCCAAAAAAATCCACAACAGGAATACTGAATTTAAAAGGGAAAGTGAGGAAAGCTATTAAAAAGAAATTTAAAACACTAACCAAAAAGGTTAAATGCTTGAGGTGGCTTGAAGATTGTTTAAAGATGCTATATTAGAGTCTCACTAAAAATGTACCTTTCAAAATAAAGACATTTTAAAACATCCAAGAAGTCACCATGGTTAAAAGGCACATTAAAGGCAAATATTAAAGTAAGCAGCCTTCAAAAACTGGAAGTCAGCAATTTTCCAATTATTAGCCAGGGAATAACCTATGATTTACAACTGAACATAGTAGCAGAGGACTGGAAAGTTGTAAATGTGAACCTTTTGAAGAGCTCCTGGAAAACTACAACCCAGCCAGTCCTATTTCCATACTGAACAAACTGGTAGAAGCAAATAGAGAGTAAAATGATAGATGTATAAATAGCTGTAATCATAATGCTGAAGACTCAGCATGTTTTTGTGGAAGGGAACCGTACCTCAAAAGCCTCTTGCAGCTCTTTGAAGGGGGCAGCAAGCATACAGAGGAGTATGATCTGCTTGGTGCTGGATACTTGAATTTACAAAGAGATTTTGACATGGTTGTTCCGCAAGGTGTCTCAGAAAGATTACGTGATTGTATAGTACAAAGAAAGATCTTCCCAAGGAGTAACAGCTGATTAGACTTCCTAGCAGCCTTCCCATACTGAAAGGGGCTCCAGGAAAGCTGGGGAGGGGCTCTGGATCAGGGAGTGCAGGGAGAGGATGAGGAGGAACACTTTTCAGCTGAAAGAGGGGAGAGTGAAATGAGATCTTAGGCAGAAATATTTTCTTTGAGGGTGGGGAGGCCCTGGCCCAGGTTGCCCAGAGCAGTGGTGGCTGCCTCATCCCTGGAGGTGCTGCAGAGGATGGAGCTTTGAGCAACTGGATGCAGTGGGAGGTGTCTCTGCACATGGCAGGGGGGTTAGAACTAGATGGGCTTTAAGGTGCCTTCCAACCCAAATCATTCTATGAGTCTATGATTAACACTTAGGAAAGAGTTCCCAGGTGTCAGGGTTCCCAGGGACAGTTTAGGAAATGATCACTTCAGTGTTTAGCACTAGTCAAAAAGGGAAGAGGTAGAGCAGGAACTGCCAGGATGGGGACAGAGGAAAAGACAGAGGATGCTACGATATAGTGGCTGGGGATATCCTGACTGCACAGATCTAGATAATTCATCTCACAAAGGACAGGCAGTATGATGAAAGTCCTGGAAGTTCTGCATGAGAAACAACTGAATAGCTGAGGATACTTCAGTTGGAGAAGAGGTGACTCATATGAGGGATTATAGTGGAGGAAGACAAAATCATGGATGCAGTCAAGAAAGCAGATAGGAAAGAGTGATTTACTGCGCCCAGATTGTGAGAATTCTGGGGTGTCAAATATAATTATCTTGCAGTAGGTCTAATGTAGATGCAACCGACCACTTCTTCACATGAAAGATAAATTAAACTGCATAACCCATTGCCAGAGGCTGTCATGAAGACCGGTCATGGTGGCAAAAATTCTCCTGTGGCAAACCAAACACACAGAAGCACATACAACACATAATCCTGGAGATTCTAATAATTCTGATCCTTTCACATAAGATTGCTGAACTCAAAAACCTGCCACTGGGTAAGAACACTCTTATCCTCTTCTCTGTATCATCCTGAGACACCCCTGCATCTGCTCTGGATCTTTGGCTTTATTCAGTGACTATCGTCATCCTTTGAATCACAGAATCACTAGGTTGGAAAAGACCTACTGGATCATTGAGTCAAACCACTTTGACTCTAGCTTTCCCATTTGCGAGGAGGGTAATCATACTAGGAGGGATCATCCATACTAGGACCAGTACCAGGCTGCAGTACACCCAGCAGCAGACTTCCCAGTTTTCTCCTGTCTTCCTGACCCCTGCTGAACAAATTCCACAAAAAGAGGCCATTTCTTCTAGTCCAGAACATCACGGGCGTACTGGGACAGCAGAGGATCATGTATGGGACCCTATTCAACTGAATAATTATCTTCTAGAACTCCAGAAGCTTCAACAATACGGAGAGGACATCACAGACCCAAATCCCTGCCCCAGAACAATGGAGGGAGGAATGACCCAAGCGAACAAAAATTGCATTTTAAGCAATACTGTCACTCTTGGCCACAGGGAAAGAAGCTGTTCCTCCAGCTGTGGAGTTCAATTGGGCTGACACGTGCCCCATTATAGCCATCCAGAAATGAGTGGTCTTGGTTATCTAACCCCCATCCCCTGCAAAGGAGTTGGATAGATATTTCCAAGCAGTGATTCATCTCATTGCTCCTAGGAGGGTCAAAATGCCACCAGCCACTGCTCTCCATATTGTTTATATAAAACTTCTCTGCTTGATGCTTGCCAGCCAAGTACTTCTATTGTTCACTGCCAGAGCTTGATAAAGCAAGACCTCCACATTCAGAGATGAAGAAGTCAGAAGCAGAAGAGAAGGTGCTTTGAGCTACAGTATTGAGGAGGACTCTGGTAGATGAAGGGTCCAGCATGTGCTGGCTGGGAGATGGAAGAGAGAGAAAGAGAGAGGAGTGTTCAAGGAGACCTGGTGGAAGGAGAATAAAGTATTTCCAGGGCACCAAATTCACAGACGTATCAGAACAATCTGTCCTGGTAGTTGCATAGTTTGTGAAGGATAACAAGATGTGTAACAGTGTGAAAATTCCTGTGGGAAAGATCTGTAGGTGGAAAATCCAGAGTCTAATAATGAAAACAACCTCTGATTGATGGTGGTCGACATTACCTGAGGTTACAGAGGTGCAAAATTAGGACAGGTAGTAATAGTGTGAGATTTCATCCACTCATTTACATACTAGGTTAATGCTTCACTGGGGTGAGCTGTGGAGAAAAACTTTTTGGAAGCAATAAATGATTGCTTGCCAGAATTAACTAGTTTAAATTGTTTGACCCACAAGAAAAGATGCTATTCAGGATGTGGTCTGGAATGATGCATAGGAGTAGATTCCAGAGGTAGAAGTGGAAGAGCCCGTTTGTAAGAATGCTCACAATACAATTTTAACTGTAGAGGGTGACAGCAATCTAAATAAATGCAGCACGTGGACATTCAACTTTATGAAAGGTAACTACATGAAAATGCAGCAAAAAAGTCAAAAATAGCTGAAAAGGAGTGGGTTGCAGTTCTGGTCCCAGTGAGGTAAGAGAGTGTGCAGAGAAGGGCAATCAAAATGACTGGGGGATGCAGCAGCTGCTGTGTGAGGAGAGACTGAAAACGCCAAGGTCTTCACTTTAGATAAGAAAAGGGCAGGAAAGGTGGATAAGACGAAAGCCTGGAAAATTGTGACAGAAATGCCTTGGCTGAAGTTAGGACACCTGTTGTACCAATGTGCAGCACCAAATCTAGGGGCAAGTCATAAATCATAGAATCAGAGAATCAGAGAATCACCAGGTTGGAAAGGACCCACAGGATCACAAAGCCCAACCATTCCAATCCATCACTAAACCATGTCCCTCAGCACCTCATCCACCCGCACCTTAAACACCTCCAGGGAAGGTGAATCAACCACCTTCCTGGGCAGCCTGTTCCAGTGCCCAATGACCCTTTCCATGAAATATTTTTTCCTAATGTTCAGCCTAAACCTCCCCTGGTGGAGCTTGAGGCCATTCCCTCTTGTCCTGTCCCCTGTCACTTGAGAGAAGAGGGCAGCTCCCTCCTTTCCACAACCTCCTTTCAGGGAGCTGTAGAGAGCAATGAGGTCTCCCCTCAGTCTCCTCTTCTCCAGGCTAAGCACCTCCAGCTCTCTCAGTTGTTCCTCATAAGGCCTGTTCTCCAGCCCCCTCACCAGCCACCTCTTCTCTGGACTCGCTCCAGAGCCTCAACATCCATTCTTTAGAACAGACAAGGAGTTAGGGTATATTCATGGACAATAGGTACTGAAGGGAATAAGTAGGGTTGTGTGCAGCACTGGCTCATGCTGTGGGAGGAGAAGAGGGATGGACCACAGGAACCAGTTTGAGCTGCTCTCCCTGAGCAGCATCAGCTGGAGACAGAATCAAGGCTCGGTGGAGCATCATTTTTCCTAGCAGAACATTTGTTATGTTTGTAAGAAATGAAGCAGTGATACTCATGGATGTGTTTTGGAGGTGCCAGTGTGGGCAGATAAGCACTTAATGCTGTCTGGAAGCTTGACAGCAAGGTAAGAGCAAGAGGACGGCTTAGAAGAAGGTAAAGCACCAAGATGAAACCTGCCACTTATAAGGCAAAATTAAGTGGAAAACTAGTGTATCATTGTCATGGAGGCAAAACCATTCAAAGTTGCATCATTCAGTATTTTGATAATGAATATTTTGTCAGGGTCAGTAGTCCTTGTTGCCGTAGTTGCTACTTTTTCTTACCTGTATGTACCAGCAAGAACTTGGTCACAATCAATCAGGGTGAACTTCTCCAGAACCTGGCCTGCAAATTTCTTGCCTGCTTTGCTGTAGTACGTGTCTCCACTCAGACATCTTATGCACATGTTCTGAAAACAAAGGAAGCAGATTTGGTTCCCAATCCGAAGGTGGAGTGCAGCAAGGGATTAAGTGTTTCTTGGCCTCTACATTATTTTGTTCTATAAGATAAAACCACCAGCAAACATTAACAAGTTGCATTTAGCTATGAAAAAAAAATTGGAGAAGCCTAAATGCCTACAAATAATTTCTGAATGTAAAACCATAGAACTTCTTCCAGATTATCGATAATATTCAACTAACCGCACTAGCTGATGGCTCTGCATTTAAACTAAATTTTGACCCATTACAAACACGCCGCTTCTAATCAATTGAGTGTGTTGGTCTGATTAGATGCAGCGTCAGGCTTATTAAGACTGAAATATCATGGAATTCTAGAATGGATTGAGTTGGTAGGGACACTAAAGCCTATCCAGTTCCAATCCTGCCATGGGCAGGGACACCTCCCACTGGATCCCGTTGCTCCAAGCCCCATCCAACCTGGCCTGGAACACCTCCAGGGAACCACCACTGCTCTGGGCAACCTGGGTCAGGGCCTCCCCACCCTCACAGCAAAACATTTCTTCCTAAAATCTCATTGATATCTCCCCTCTTTCAGTTTAAAAACTTTCCCCTCGTCCAATCCCTGCACTCCTTGATCCAGAGCCCCTCTCCAGCTTTCCTGGAGCCCCTTTCAGCACTGAAAGCTGCTCTAAGGTCTCCCTGGGGCCTTCTCTTCTCCAGGCTGAACAACCCCAACTCTCTCAGCCTGTCCTGGGAAGTTCTCCAGCCCTCAGATCATCTCTGTGGCCTCCTCTGGACTCACTCCTACAGCTCCATGTCCTCCCTGTGCTCAGGACTTCAGAGCTGGACTCAGAGCTCCAGGTGGGTCTCCCCAGAGCAGAGCAGAGGGGCAGAATCCCCTCGCTCCCTGCTGGTCCCACTGCTGTGGATGCAGCCCAGGACACAGTTGGTTTCTGGACTGCAATATCTCTTAATAAAAATGTTTTATAGAAATGTATGTCCACATTTTAAGAATTGCCTTTTATCAGTGTATTTTAAAATGATATTAAAATATCCAGCTGCCATACTCAAGTGAAACAGACTTGATCCTCATCTGTTTTAGAGACCACAAAGAACTTCTCTTGCCCACCTCTTGCCTGTAAAACCTGCTGACACAAGGTTCAGCATCCATCAGGAGCCTTTCTCATAATGTGAGATTTTTGCCAATAAATCAAAGTTATTTGCATCTCATCTCAGGGAGGCAGAAGACGAGAACAGTCCCTGGAAAGAGTTAGTGGCCGGGTCTGTATGATACAGGGCCAAACAAAGCATCTCACATGTAAATCATCATCCCTAGTGCTGCACAGGGCTGGCCTACTTAGTCATCCTTGCTGCCCTCCAGGCCATCTCCATGGCCACCTGCAGCGGTTTTGGCATGCCAGGAGCTACCACGTGCTGTCACCACCATTGGTGGCCCGATAGATCCTGTGTGATGAGCTCATCTCTGCCTAGCACTGGTCCAGCAAACAGTGAAGATCTGTGGTGGATGGCACAGCCTTCACCGACCGCTGGGGTTGCTTTGTCTGTTTTTGGAGGTGGTTGCTTCCCATGGCTGGTAGGTGCTCCTGGAAGGAGCACTGCAAGTTGCCTCCAAGGCTTTGTAGGAGCAGCGAATCTCCTCCAGACTGGGGTCCATCTGACCCAACCGTCTCTCTCACAGTGGGCAGCTCAGGAAGAGGTTAATCATTTATGACGCTGCCACCCAATCTTGCTCCTGACTGTTTTGTGCGCAGGGAAATTCCTGAGCCTCTCATGGTTTGCCTTGGTGGGAATGTTCTGTGGACCTCTTCTCCAAGTACTTGTCCAGTCTTCTCTTGATTTCATGGAAACTTTTAACAGGGCAGATCTAAAGCTTCACAGTCTTTGAACTTCAAGTCTCATTTGTTGTGTTATTGCATCCCAGAACACATCCTCATGCCTATGTGACAGGAGAAACTTTTTCCCTGTAAGGACAGTAATCATAGAATGGTTTAGATTGGAACCTTAATGATCACTCAGTTCCACCCCTCCCATAGGCAGGGACACCTCCCACTGGATCCAGTTGCTCCCAGCCCCATCCAACCTGGCCTGGAACCCCTCCAGGGATGGGGCAGCCACCACTGCTCTGGGCAACCTGGGCCAGGGCCTCCCCACCCTCATTGTGAAGAATTTCTTCCCAATTTCTCATCTAAATCTCTCCCCTTTCAAAACTGAAATAAGTTACCCAGACAAGTTGTGCAGTCTCTGTGCTTGGAGATTTTCAAGACTTAAGGCCCTGAGTAGCTATATCTGACTCTGCTTTGAGGAAGAGGTTGGGCTTGATGACTTCCTGAGGTCCCTGCCAACTTGCATCAACCTATGATAGCTTGAAATGCCACCACAAGTTGCTGATATGGAGCTTGATATGCTGGAGGCTTGGGGAGGTGTTCACCTCACCTTGTTGCCAATCAGAACAGGGATTCCTTTCTTCCAGTGCTTAGGTTTAGTAATATTTGTTCTCACTGGGAGGAGCTTCCTCTCCCCTCCCTGATAAATTAAACCCACATCAAATAAGGGGTATCCCATAGATTGGTCCCAATAGTATTTCTTCACTCCGTTTATCCTTTCCAAGTCTGGGGGAGTTTCTGATACCTGGCTGGTTTTTTTTCTATCCTCTTCTTCCATCTCTGAATTGTCCAAGCAAGATGAGAAGCCTGCAGTTTTGCAGGAGAGCCAGATGGTGAGGAATCACTTGATTTGGAAAGTAGTTTAGCCAGGAGTTTTAGTAGATGGTTCTTTGAAAAAGTCCAACAATTAAGTCTTCTCCTGTGACCACCATGGAATCTGCTGATGTTCAGCAGCAGGATCTGACACCAGCAGGCTCCTACAATGTTCTTCCAAGGAAGATGCTGGAAGTGACATTTGCCTCAAATTCCCCGTTAAACCCCAAATTGTCACCAATTATTCCAAATGGAGATTTATCATCACATCCTGTTGCAATTCAGAGCCAGGAATAAAACACATACACTCATCCCACTTCAAATATCAAGCGTGTATGCTAATGTCCTGCTTGAGGTGCATCAACGTAAGAGCCTTTCACATTGGGACCTGCCAGTGAGTCACTGAACCGGGGAGGCAAGTGGTGATTATCCAGCCAAGCACAAGATGTGACATCAGGTCTCACAAAGAGACGTAGACATCCCCATGGGTGTGAACTCATTCTAATTTTAATTAAAAACAATGGCCAGGCTCTTGGATAAGAAACAAAATAAATTTTGGAGAGATGGAATTTATCTGGATCCACCAAGTGACTTCAGTGCTGCAGTTGTTTATGAAAGCAAACATGCTCCAGCATGAAGGCCAGGTCGGACAAGGCTTTGAGCAACCTGATCCAGTGGGTGGTGACCCTGCCCAGGGCAGGGGGGTTGGAAGTGGATGGGCTTTGAGGGGCCTTCCAACCCAAACCATTTCATGATTCTGTGAAATTTTCCCTAACAGTTGCCATCTCAAGAGGTAGGATGAAATGAGTCCAGCTTGTGAAAGGCAAGAAAGGACAGAGCAGCACCACCAAGGGGGAAGGAGGAAGCCTCTCTAACCCAACCTTTGTGTAGACAGATTAAAAATGCAGGGAAATAAAGACATTTGCAACTGCATCTGTTTTGAATGCTGTAAACATTATTTTTGCATTTTCCCTAGCCTTTTTTTTTTTAAGTTAAGAATGGTTTTGAGGTACTGGATAACTCCCCAGCCTTGGTAGAAACCAAGATGAAGGGAAAGGGATAGTTTCTAGGAACCAGGTNTTTTTTTTTTTTTTTTTTAAAGTTAAGAATGGGTTTGAGGTACTGGATAACTCCCCGGCCTTGGTAGAAACCAAGATGAAGGGAAAGGGATAGTTTCTAGGAACCAGGTAGAAGGAACTGAACAAAGAGTACCTGACTTTTATCAATTCTAAGACCTGTTTATCATATCCAGAGTGTAACTGAAAACTTACTGGGAAGTTGTCCTGAGTAAGAGCCATTTTATTGCACATTTCCACAAAATGCTTCAAGTACTCTTCATCCAGGATCAGGTAAACAGGGACGTGCCGTCTGCTCGAGGCCTCCAGCAGGTCACACAGGATTTCCATGTCTGTAAACAGATCCATCACAATTGCTATCACCTAGCCAGGAGAAAAGAAGTGGGAGAAAAACAAGAGATTGTTGAAATCTCTTGCCCAAGGGAATTGTGCTTTAAACAGTGAATTAATACTCAATCCTCTGGAATTACTGAGTATCTGTAGGCACACGAGTGGAGATGAAGACATTCCCCATCCAGCTACCTGTGTCATTCACAGAAAGAAATAGCTGAATGGGTAATGTATGTGTACAGAACGTGAGTGTTATCGGTACAACAAGTATGTACTGCCTTAAGCAACTATGCCAGAAACAGCCCATAAATGGAAGAGCTGAGACCAAGCAAAACCATTATCCAATTGGTACAAGTGACTCCGTAGATGACTAGCACATTAATCACAGAATCATAGGATAATTAAGGTTGGAAAAGACCTCTCGGCTCATACAGTCCAACCCCACCGTGCTTGTTAAACCATATCCCCAAGTGCCATGGCCACATGGTTTTTGAAGCCCTCAAGGGATGGGGACTCCACCACTGCCCTGGGCAGCTGGTTCCAGGGTTTCACCACTCTGCCAATAAAGATTTTTTTTTCAAATATCCAATCTAACCATCCCCAGCACAACTTGAGGCTGTTCCTCTCATCCTATCCCTTGCTACTTGGGAGCAGAGCCTAGCACCCACCTCATAGATTCATAGATTCACCAGGTCAAAAAAGACCTCTTGAATCATTGAGTCCAATCATTCCTCTGTGCCCTCACAATCTCCTTTCCAGGAGCTGCAGAGAGCAATGAGGTCTCCCCTCAGCCTCCTCTTCTCTAAGATAAACAGCCCCAGGGCCCTCAGCCACTCCCACAACTCCTGTTCTCCAGACCCTTCCCAGCTCTGTTCCCTTCTCTGGATGCGCTACAGCCCCTCAAGGTCTTTCCTGTGGTGAGGGGCCCAGAACTGAACCAAGGATTGGAGACCAAGCCCAGGGGGATGATCCCTTCCTTGCTCCTGCAGGCCAGTCCATGGTTGATCCATGCCCTGAGGCTGGTGGCCTCCTTGCCCACCTTGGGCCACTGCTGGCTCATGTTCAGCGATCTGTTAATATAATGAAGTACGATTGTTTTCAGGAAGGACATGGTGCCAGGTAAAGGAGAAGGTATCTTGATCAAGTATGTACACGTCCTTCTTCCAAGGTCACATCCTATGGATGACTAGACAAAATCATAGAATAATGTGCGTGGGAAGGATCCCTTCCCTTTCCCTGCTGGCAGCACCCATGATACATTATGTAACCTAAGAGTAGGAAGAAGGAATAACAGTGTTATAAAAGAAGAATTCAAGAAAATCTCTCTCAACAAAGTGAAGACCTGCAAGGTAAGGTCTCCAAGGGAGGAGTTTAAAAAAGGAATAGGATTTTGAAATGAATTGCCAGTTCTTTTAATAATGAGACTGAAGAAGGCACCTCAAACCACTGCGGAGATGGGAAAGGAGGCAGGAGACCATCTTGGCTAATTGAATTCTCCAAAAATGAAGGAAAAGACAGAAAGTGAAAAGTAGGTCTTGGCAGGTACCTACAACAAATGAGTTGTCCGAGAACTAGAAAATCCAAAGTACAATATAACCTGCAACCAGAACAATGGATGAAAGGAAATCAACCATAAATATATGAATATGTGACTGGAGAAAATGCTCCAATGCTCCTCACAAAGTGACGTTGTCAGCAGGCAACATCAAGGCAGCCACTGTTTGGATCAGGAAGCGACTGCTGGGATCTGTCTGTTGAGCATCACCATTAGTGACAGGAATCAGGGGAAATCTTGGAGAAGGAAGGAACAGGCAGGACAGGATTTGGTGAGCTGATGATCTGTCGGGCTTCACACAACTCACCCGAGGGGGCTTGCAGAGCAATCCGGTGACTTAGACCTTGCACAGTTAACACTGAGAACCCCTGAAAGATGGCGACACGCTGGGGGACTGAAAAAGATTTACCAAGAAGCCTGCTTCATTTTGAAAGCCAAGAAAACAATGGAACTTCTGAGCGAGTACTTAGTCCCAGTCTTGACCACACCTTAGCTGTAAATCAGGTAACTGCTTGGTACTTGTAAGTTGTTCCTGTGCTTAGCGTAGGATGCTCAAATAAAGATGACCCAAAAAGCATCATGCACCCCAGGAGGAGGTAGGAATCCTGTTTCTAAACACCTTCTCTGCCTGTGTTCAAGCGTGGCCATAAATGCAGTTCTCCATAGTCCAATGGTCTGTGGAGTAGACCATGCAGGGAGCTTTTTTCTAGTATTTCTGCTGCACTGCTCCTCTTCAAACAAAGAGTTAAATGCAGACGGCAGCAGGCAGGTTGACTTTAACATGTCCAATGGTTCGAGCTTTAAGAAGGAACAAGCTGAATTGCATTTGTGGGTCTGACCTGGAATAGCTTCAGAAAAGAGCAGCAGAACTCCAAGTATCGCTGTCCTTGGATGTAGGGACAAGCTCACATCTCTGCTGGCCCCAGTTTCATTAATAAACTGCTGTGTTTTCATTAATAAATGCTAGATGGAGGCAGCTGCCCTGGGCACAGCGGAACCCCATTGGCTTCTCCAAGCTCTCCCACCCAATCTTTGCTTGGTCAGCTGGCCCCACTCTGCCTGCACACACCACAGACCCTCTGCACCAGAGCACACCAGAGGAGGGCAGTGAAGCCGAAACTGTGTGTCCTCCTCCCTTGGGGATTATCTCCTTTGCAGATGGACAAGATATCTTGGCTTTATCTGATTTATCTGCAAAGACCACCTCTGTGATGACGCCTTCATCCTCAACATCTTGCTGAAGACCCCTGGCCCAGCCCACCAGAGAAGGGAAGAATCTTCCTGGAGCCCAGTGGCATGCCAGGCATCCATGTGGGACAAGGCAGCTGTAATCAAGAGCTAAAAAACTTTCCAACTGCCCAGGCCAAAACAATATCTCCACCTTCTCACCCTTGCCCTAGGAGATACAGGCTTCAGAATCTGATCCAGAGTCCCTCTCCTGCTTTCCTGAAGCCCCTTTCAGCACTGGAAGCTGCTCTGAGGTCTCTCTGCAGCCTTCTCTTCTCCAGGCTGAACAGCCCCAGCTTTCTCAGCCTGTCCTCATACAGGAGGTTCTCCAGCCCTTGGATCATCCCTGTGGCCTCCTCTGGACTCTCTCCAACAGCTCCACATCCCTCCTGTGCTCAGGACTCCAGAAATGGACGCAGGCCTCCAGGTGGGTCTCACCAGGGGGGAGCAGAGAGGCAGAATCTTCTCGCTCGTCCTGCTGGTCCTACTGCTATGGATGCAGCTCAGGACACGGTTGGTTTCTGGACTGCAAGCACACATTGCTGGCTCATGTGGAGCTTCTCATCTTCTGGCACCCCAAGCGCTTCTCCTCAGAGCTGCTCTCCATCCATCCTCCACCCAGCCTGTATTGATGTTTGGCCTTGCCCTGACCCAGGTGCAGGACTTGGCCTTGGCCTTGTAGACCTCCATGAGGCTCGCACAGCCCTGCCTCTCCAGCCTGTCCAGGTCCCTCTGGATCCGTCCCTTCCCTCAAATATGATGACAGAGTCAAGAGAGACCAACGCTCCTTTATCCCTAGACAAACTCTCTGACCTCAGAGGCACTGCTTGTACCTAGAGTGCACAGGTCCATGCCACCTTGTCCTCGTCTCCCAGTGCTCACAGGGTCTGGTTGAGTTTGGGGTTGAGCCCCAAGCCAGCTGTGCCAGGCTGCCGCGCTTGCCAGGATGGACGGGGCTGAGCCAGTAGTAGCGCAGCTGCCTGTGGTGTCCGGAGTCCTAGGGTGGATGCAGCAGCTGCCAGGCAGACCCCCAAATCCTGGCAGTGGTGAGGCAGGGCTCTGGCACCCACACAGGAGCAGGCGCCCCAGGGAACAGCAGGACTCCAGCTTGTGCAAGCTGGGTGGAGCCCTGTGTGATAGTCAGACTCATGTTTTCAAAAGCGGGTCTTCACTTGCAATCAGGAGATGGAACGGGCTGTGGCTCCGTTCACAGCCTCCTCACACACCATCAGGAGGGATTTGGAGAGGGTTGTCCTTGGGAGTGCTGGCAAACACCCACTGCTAATCATAGAATAGAAT
>WAAB01011542.1:169032-206509 GCA_013389865.1 Piaya cayana | reverse complement strand
TCAGTACATTTTCAGCTATAATTTTCTCCAAGAATTAGCATCATTGTAACTACTATGAAATTAACAAGTGCCAATGTTTAATTATTTTTTCAGTGCTAGTAGCATAATGTTTAGATAACCCACTTAATACACATGACATCTTAATCTTATTAAATGTATTATAAACATTTTACGGCAAATACTTACATATCCTACATCCGGTCTGTAACATGTATATGCTCCTAGAACACTATGCAGGAGATCATGATAAGGGCCACCCTAAAAGAATGGGAGGGAGCAGACGGGGGGAATTTAAAAAAAAAAAAAAANAAAAAAAAAAAAAAAAAAAAGAGGTGTTCTGTTTTTAAATCACCTTATAGCAAAGTATCAAGCCAATATTTTAATATGCAAGTGAGTCAGTGAATTACCGCTTTGTTCACAACTAGAATAACAGCAGTTCTTACTCTAAACTTCACCACTTATGCTTTTGAGATGTTACAGTAAAACTAACAGATCAATAGTCCTACGAAATAATTCAGTGGAAATCAGTACATAATGGAAAATGAGGCTATCTGATACACACCCAGGGTCGATTTTTCCTTTTTAGAGACAGGGAATGTTTAAATTCTTGGTAATGCAAATTACTGTATTATAATGACCTGGATGAAGGCATCGAGTACACCCTTAGCAAGTTTGCAAATGATGCTAAACTGGGTGGAAGTGTCGATCTGCTGGAGGGTAGGGGGGCTCTGCAAAGGGATCTGAACAGGCTGGACCGCTGGGCTGAGTCCAATGGGATGAGGCTTAACAAGACCAAATGCCGGGTCCTGCACTTGGGGCACAACAACCCTATGCAGAGCTACAGACTGGGTGAGGTCTGTTTGGAGAGCTGCCAGGAGGAGAGGGACCTGGGGGTGTTGGTTGACAGCCGGCTGAACATGAGCCAGCAGTGTGCCCAGGTGGCCAAGAAGGCCAATGGCATCTTGGCTTCTATCAGAAATGGCGTGACTTCCAGGGAAGTTACTCCCCCTCTGTACTCAGCACTAGAGAGATCACACCTCAAATCCTGTGTTCAGTTCTGGGCCCCTCACCACAAGAAGGATGTTGAAGCTCTGCAGTGTGTCCAGAGAGGAGCAACGAAGCTGGTGAAGGGGCTGGAGAACAAGTCTTAACAAGGAGCGGCTGAGAGAGCTGGGGGTGTTTAGCCCGGAGAAGAGGAGGTCGAGAGGAGACCTTATTGCTCTCTACAGCTACCTGAAGGGAGGTTGTAGAGAGGACGGAGGGAGGGGGGCCTCTTCTCCCAAGTGACAGGGGACAGGACAAGAGGGAATGGCCTCAAGCTCCACCAGGGGAAGTTCAGGCTGGACATCAGAAAAAAAATTTTCATGGAAAGGGTCATTGGACACAGGCTGCCCAGGGAGGTGGTTGAGTCCCATCCCTGGAGGTATTTAAAAGATGGGTGGATGAGGTTTTTACATTTTTGCTATTTTACATACATTTGTACACATATATTATATTATATGTATACATATATTATGTATAAGTCAAAGCCTGAAAACTAAAGCCTGTACTAAAATGCATTAAGATTTCTATAGAAGCAGTGAAAACTATTTTTTTCATGCACTTCCAAAAACATTAATAGGAACCACATGCAATTTTTCCATAAGCACCCCATTGTTAAGTGTCCCTTATTCTCATTAAAACAAAAGAGAGATTAATATTTGCTGTTGTATGTAGAAGAAAACCTAATTTTACTTTTGTTGTTTTATACAAACTCACCTTCTGGAAAATATACAGGGATGGAAATGTGCGTGATATGTCCAACTTAATTAGCTCCAGACTGGCCTCACGATCAGCAACAGATGCACCTGCATCTGCAAGCAAAACCAACAGTTATTAAAACAGATAGATAAATTCTACAGACTTTGAAATAAAACTGCCACAGGCACAGAAATAATTTTACAATCTAAGGCAAAAATTTACATAGTTCTAAATCTTGGAGCACACTTCTACAGCACTGTACTCCAAGAGCTAAACCAGTCCATTGATACCTGGTATATACACTCAGCTCCAAAAAGTGAGGGAAATTATCAGTAATTACTGCCTTTCTATTCATTCTTTTTCAAGTCATGTACCTTTACACCACTCAGACTTAAACCAACAGGTTACCTTTTACTTCTGAACAACACTGTCTAGGCCCAGACTGGCCTAAGTATAATAAAACAAACATTTCAGTAGGCAACGATCCAGAGCATTTTTAACAAGTATTCCTAATACTGCAAATGCAGTTGAACTTGAGACTTTCTGGGTCTTCATAGGTTTGTAAAATAAACAGGAGGCTGTCTAGCATTCAGGAGGTCTAACCTTCTGTGTCATTCTCAGAACTTGTCTCACTGAAGCTTTTCCATCGTTCCTTAGCTCTCGACAGGAAGATTTCATAAAGTTCTACAAGAAAACAAAAACAACAAAAAAGGAAGTAAGAAAAGCACCCATCCAAACCAAAAGCACACTAAGTGTTCTTGACTTTGGTTTTGTAGCTTGGTTTCATGTTAACCACTAGGGGTGGGGGAGGACTATTACATGGTTACCACTAACCGCTGGAATATCACTGTACACAGTTTCATAGTGTGCATTGGTTATACTTTCCTCTGTGGTGAACATGAAAATTACAAGACGAAAGCCATGTCTTAAATAATTCAGATTTTTGGTTTTGTCAGTAGATGAGAACACTTCCAGTTCATGAAAGTCATTAGTTATGAAATAAAGCAATTCCTCTTTCCTCTAACTACACAACTTCTCAGTTTAAAACATGTTTTTGTAAGCAGGTTTTGAACCTTGCTTCCATAATTTACCAGGCTATGGTGTCCAATTGTAAAAAACACCAGTTTCTAAGGTTGTGAAATACAATTCTTCAAAAAGCAAACATAAATTTGTATAATTTAAGAGAAGTTAGAATTTTTCTTTGAAAATAATCAACTTATTTCACATTAAAATGTAATCTGTTAAGGCATACCAGGAGTGATATTTAATTCGTTTCCCACAGCTAGACTCCAAACCTTCCCACGTACGCTTGGGGGCAAGCCCTGCCACCAAAGCTCTCGAACTCTTCGGGTAGCACGCCTAAGACAGAGAAGCAAGGGAAAAGAAAAGAACAAAAAACAACAACCAAATGGCACATATTGAATATATCTTCTTTCCAAAACCACTAGGCATTTTACAAACAAAATAACAATCAATACTCAAGGATCTCTGCTTATGCTAAAGCCCTGTTAAAAAAACAGCAAAACATTAAGCTCTCATTTCATTAAGCACATTTCATATTGCTATGTAATAATCTCTCAACTATATCATGGCAACAAAAACTGACTTCTTGACAAAACAGAAAGGAAAATAAGGTATGTGGTTCCTCTGTTTCCAGAAAGGGAACAAGCCAGCTTTGCCTCATTTACACAAAAGAATTATACTTACATGCCTTCCCAGTTAGGTAGTATTTCATTGACCCAAATCACCATAGCACTAGCAATATTCTCTTCTTGCTTGAAACGTTCTCTCATTATTTTTTTCCTCTTGTGTGCTTCTTTAATTTCTGTTAAGCATAACATGTTATTAGGTCTGTATTAGCATATATAAATTATTAGGTAAATAATTCAGCTATTATTTAATTGTTTAGATGATGTCTGAAAGATCAAGCGTAAATTACAGTTCACATGAGCCAGCTGAGACTGTTTCTGTTGACTACAGTTGTGTTTCTCAGTAAAGGTTTTTTTTTAAGCTATCTCCAATTCATTCAAATACACAGTGAGTTAGACAAGCATAACTCTAGCTAGAAAACTCTTTTCTGTGGTACACAGAGTGACTAAAAGGAAGAACATCACCAGTGCTTTTACCTGTAATGGACTTCACACCACAGTCTACCGAAACCTTACTTTTTATATAAACTAATTGGCAATACTTACAGATAAAGTTATTCAAAGGTGCAGTTCTACATCCATTTTAAAATTATTCACATTTTACTGAAACTTCCACCTAGAAGGATTGTTTAATTTTCTGGAAAGAGGACCTAAAGATTTGAGATGGCAGGGGGGTTGGATCTTTAAGGTCCCTTCCGACCCTAACTATTCTACAATTCTATGAGACGAAGCCATGATGCTGAATAAGAAAAAACTATTCTGCCTTCTGTTAAAAAAGTATCATTGTTAGATCCTTCTTAAGAAGGCTAAAACAAGGACAAATCAAGTGCTATATCATCATCACTAAGAACCACATGAAATTGCAATAAATTTTCTATTTATGGAAGCATCAGACATCAATGGAGTAAACCTGCCATCCCCAGTAAACTGATATGGCTGATCAGCTTCATCACATCTTTACCGAAGCTTTGCACATAGCAATAGTTAATTTAACAAATACTCAGGCACATATTCCAAAACATTATACATGGCTAACCCTGCACAGACACAGTCAGAGAACAGACCACAGATCACACCTTACAAGATGCACACCACATGAGGAGAGTTAAATGAGTTGTCAAATGCTTTGTATTTCTTATTACATCTTTCCGAATAAGCTGCCACAGATCCACAGGGACTCAATCAGTTCAGAAGCTTGTATCTGTGACAACAGCCTTAGTAAAACATGCAGTACAGATTCTTAAAATAGCTTATTCCCTGAATACTTGGTAGAAGACTACAGAATTCCTTTCAACAACTATTGTCACAGTACCAGATGCTACAGATATGCTTAAAAATCAGTGTGGGTGGTTATTTTTTTTTCCAATGAGCTGTACCTGTGTGAACCTTCGCAAAGTTTTCACCTGTCTTCACACTGGAATCAATCTCAAATTCGTGAGAAAACAGACCTTTAGCAGTCAATTCTATTGTACTTTGTGTCTCAGCTGCAACTGCATCAACAAGTCTTGAAAAAACGAGTGCAAGTACCCAAAAGTATTCTAACGTGATCACATGAGACAAGTAGTTAAAAACAGAGTTTCTACTTAAAAATTAAAGAGAAGCTTTAGCTATTCCACTGTGGTAGAATAAGAAAACAATTTGATAATCAAGTTCTATTTTAAACTGTGTGTATATATGTAGCAGAGAATATCCTAGGTGCTAAACAAAGTTGGTCTTTAATGTACCTACCAGCCTACAAGCCAGAAATTATTTTGGCTGCACAGTTAACAAGAATTGTTGTGATTACTGGCAGTTAACATACCTCGTTTTTTTGCCTCTGCCACCATCTCATCATACTCTTGTCGGTGACGTAAAGCCTCCTCCACTGATTTGGCAGGAAGATTTCTGAAAACAAGCAGTTCCTGAATTCAGTACACACAAATGACATTGTGAACCATTTCAAAACAGGTTTTAATTTGACTGCTCTCTAATGCGAGCTTCAGGGCTGACATACTACCAGTGTTTCAGTAATGGCAGTAGAGACTACCAGATGTTTAGTGCTTCTGTTTATTACTTCTTCTATTGCATCCCCCAGAGCAGGGTTATTAGATTTGTTGAGTATCTGTAATGATTCTCAAATGGTGTTTCCACAAAGTGACAAAAGGGAAATACTGATATCCCATGTAGTTATTTATTCCAATACATTTCTTCACATGCAAATTTTAGTCATTAAGTATATCTGTATATGAATACCCTCTTTGTTCATATGGGATTCATTATAGTTAGCCCTTAAAAACTCCCACAAGAGAAGATAGTTTTAACAAAGGAAGACAAGATAGTTCTCCATTTACATCAAGGCTAAAGCTAAGGAATCTTGCTGCAGTGCTGCAGGTTCACCAGCTTAAAATGTGTTTGGTTTTTGGCTGCGTGTTGATCCCCTAATTGCCCAACACACACTTCCTTTAGACTAACCAGACTCATTCCAAAACAAATTGGAACACAACATTTAGTCTCAGCCTTTTCCCCAACCAGTGTACTTTGATTCAAAAGAAACAGAAGATAGTTCTGTCATTTTGATATGAAAAAAAAACAAATCCAAAGTTTTCCATCTCATCTTATCCAAGCAGAAAAGATCACCTTATTAATATTTCCCATGAAAGTGAGAGCAGAACATATTTTCAAGGATGAGATTGTGGCAACATATTGCACACATGGGATGGCACTCCAATTTGAAACATGTGTAAGTGTCATTTGTAAAGACATACTTAACATTAGTTTGTGAGTCGTGGTATTCTGAAAGTACAGAAAAGCATCAGCCAACCAGTTACTGTGTGTCTCTCTACTATACAGTAAAGGAAATACTGCATTTACAAAAAATAATCATACCAACCTATACCTCCATTCAGGATGCTTCTGTCTTCACACTGAATGAGCTTATATACCACTAAAAACAATATTAAAGGAAACCATATATGTTCTATTTCCTAGACATTTACTAGAGTAAATGTTTAACTGTGCCACCACAAGCCTTCTCAAGGTACAATTTTAAAGCTTTGTTCCATTTGGTTTCCTCACAGCAAGTGTTCCTAGACAGCAGGTCATCTCTTTCCTTCAAATTGCTGAAGACTGTACAGCTGAAAATACTGACCAATTTATTACTCTTTTTTCATTACTATTCTTATTTTTATAATACTAAATGCATCTTTTTCTTCATCTGTTGTTTCCTTGCCTTCAGCTGGTAGTTTTAAGAAGCCACAAAACCGTAACTGGAACAGGGGTGAGGAACAGCTTCAGTGAACACTATCTTAACTGTAGTTACCAGATGCAAAATGAGCAAAATGTGACAGGAAGGCATTTCTTGTGTTTGGAAGGCAATTCTTCCTATACCTAATATTTTTTTCTTTTTTTTAAAAAAATCCCTTCTGGTAAGCCAAGGTTAAGTTTGCTTAAATGACAACTGCCACTGTTAAGTCATCCTGACTAGTGTAGCAAATTAAGTTTCCAGAATGGGGGAAGGAGAAGGAAGCACACACTGAGGCAGCAGTGGAGAAATCCATTAAAGACTTCAGGAATTTTCCCAATATAGGATGCCCACAACACTGTCACAAGCAGCTGTGAGAGACAGCTGAAATAACAGAGAGGTGGTCCCAATACAGCAAGAAAGAATTCTTTATACATATTATAATATATTTAAAAGGTTCTTTTGGAAATATTCATTAGACTATTATCTGGGATGGAATAATCCAATGATACTTTTGTGTAAGACTTGTGAAGCTGAGCTCATCAGAAGCACACCTAACAAATTCAGTCATCACCATTTCCACAGCAGAATCATACTCACGCTGGTCGATCCTCCAGAATCAAAGCAGTAGTTGAAAGTGGTTCAAATTCAATAGTTTTACGTCTTGATGATGGGGGTGGAGGTTTATACATTCTTCCTGTCCGTGCTTCATATTCCTAAACAAAATTATTGATAAAAATTAAATTTCAACTTTCAGCCTCACTTCTAATTAGTAAGCACAGTATTACTGGTTTAACACTTATTAAATAATATTGAAATATATAAAATTAAGTAATTTAAGGTGTCAAGAAGCTAACATTACAAGTTGAAATCATTTATAGCAAGACACCTTTCCAGGACTGCTAAGTGAAGATGAATGAGAAAGCTTCTTGTATCAGTTTATCTTTAATCTATTCTAGTTCAATGTTACTACTGAGCATCCAGTGCAGGTGCAGTTAAGAAATCTGCATAATCTTCCCAAACTAATTACTGCACAAATACATTCAAGTAATCTGTGAAGCTGGAAAAACCCACTCAAAACTAAACACGGAAAACCACGAAGAAGAATGTGTCTTCCCAATCCTTTCCTTTTGATTTCAGCCACCCCATAAGATCTGGTATCCCTGTTTTTAGCCAGACCATCACACCCATTTATCCACCAGAACTACCAACACTATACTCTGTGACAAGATAACAGTATTTATCATTACAAGTCTGTTTCAGAGCATTTCTTTCTCTGAGGTTAAAACATGCAATCTAATTAGAAAGAAATATTTAAGAGCCCTTAACACACAGAAGACTGAGAAAGAAAGAATTGCATTCTTTTTTTCCACAGAACAACTCAACAAAACAGAAATGCGAGACAGCCTTTAGGAATAAGGCTAGACAGAGTCAGGTGAAAACTTCAAATCTCACGTACCCTCCTTTTTTTCCTCCTTTTCCCTCCTACCTAGCCTCTGTAAATAAAAATTTACAGGGAAATCCATTCCTATGATCCAGCAAATCTTAAAACTGTGAGAAGACTTTCAACATATTCTCAAACCAATCTATAGTTTGTGGGTTCACATTCTTAGACATGAAGGCTAAATACCAGTTTCTCCACAAGTCTTCCACAAGCTGGATTTCAAACACAGAATACTAAGAGCTGAAAATTCACCTTTTAAGAGAAAAAGTTGAAGGTACTTTAGTAATGTAGTTTCACAGATCACACAGCTCTATTCTTAAGCACAGCCAAGTGAGCTCTAACTTGTGTGAGCTTTATTTAACCTAAAGATAGTTTGTTCTTGTACTTCTGTTGCTTTAACAATTGTGTAAGTAAATTCAGTCTCAAAGTAACCAAAATATGCCTAAGTCACTAAAGATAAAAAAATTGATCAATTACTAATTAGGTCATGTATCTTCCCAGATATAACAATCCTTTCAGGAAACTGCTCCCAAATCAATCTCATACTTAATACACAGCTTCTTGTACATGTTAGTTTTCCCAGCAGTAGAGAAACAGAGCTGACAACTTTAAAGCTGTTGTACAGTTTAGAAGTTCAGTATACAGTTGAAGTTTGTAAAGTTAAATGGAAAAAGACCTCTTACAAACATGATAGTGCAGCCTCAGATTCCCAGAGAGGACAAAGTATTTTCCCAGCACTACGATGGACACAACAGCATCCTTACCTTATCCTTTTTAACGATCTCTAACAAAATTTCTATTCTTCCACATTAGGCATAATATATTAAATGTTCCAAAAAGCATAATCTCAATGAAGTCATGCAAATCTCATCTCAAGAGGAACTTATCATGGAATCACTGGGGTTGTAAGAGACCTCTGGAGATCATCTAGTCCAGCATCCTTGCTCAAAGCAAGTTTAATTACTGCAGGTTGCACAGGGCCTTTTCCAGACAGATTTTTAATATCACCAAGGATGGATGTCTTGCTAGACAGAGGCTACAGCACCCTGTATTTCCAAGCTGGTTCCCATCCAAGCACTAACCAGGCCCTGTTAGCTTCAGAGATCAGAGGAGATCAGTGATGTTCACAATATGGAAGTATACAAATATGCATTATTTGCCACTACACTTTTCAGATCCTGAGGTGTTATCTGGACTTCTTACCCTTTTCTTTTTCTAGTTTGTGAGCCGGAACAACAACAGTTTAACTGGTGAGAAAAGGTGATTGCATCTCCACAAAACAAAAGCCAACTAATGGTTTTGAAACATTCTCAATATCTTTCGAAGTGTTTTGTTTTTTTCACCCCAAATCTTTAGTTTATCCTTCTAATAGAAAAGTTCTGTTGCTTTTCTGTTTGAGACAAGCCTAAGTGAGCACTTTGTAAAGAAAACAAGAACAAGCAACTGTTCACTATCATATTTATACATACATTCACACTAAATACCTAATTCTTTTCAAACATAACAACTTAGAAGTTACTAGCCAACTGTTCTTAAACACAACTTAGTTCTAAATATTTTTAAGTCTCTGGCCAAGAACAATGGCTGGCTATAGAAACATATTCCTCTTCTGAGGAATAATTCCTAAGACAACTTTTGATTGAAAAATAATACACGTTTAACATAATTTGGCATGCTCAAATCACTATCTTGGTAGAGCTCTGTAGTAATTCACACAAGCGTGAGGAAAATCAGAAACCAAACATTCACTATGTGAATCAATATACATATTCCTGAACCTAAAACTATTCCATTCCACCTAAAACCAGACATATAGATACTCCTGTCATGCTTTATACCTCAGAACACCCCAGCATATTCTGTGGTAGCACCCAGTGGTCAGCATCCAGGCTGCAGTATATCAGCAATGCTGTCTTTCATATTCTTGGTAGAAGTTCCGATTTACTTTCATACTTTTCAGTATATTATAACAGGAGCCACAAAATCAAATCCGTTTTGTGGTCAGAGATTAGGAAGCTCCAATGGTACAAACCTTTTCAACATTCCTACATATCTAACTTGTATGTAAGTTAAATTTTAAAAGTGCTGCAAGATGGACACTGGAAACAAAGCCACTCTTACCAATTTACTGCAAGTGACACATTTGAATAGTGCTAGTGCTTCTGGCATGCCAAGAATACATGCCAAGAGTTGGTTTCCAAAACAACAAAGAAAGAAAAA
This sequence comes from Piaya cayana, assembly GCA_013389865.1. NCBI lineage: Eukaryota > Metazoa > Chordata > Aves > Cuculiformes > Coccyzidae > Piaya > Piaya cayana. The sequence goes on along the minus strand of WAAB01011542.1, from coordinate 196,236 downwards.
AAATACAAAACCTTCAACAGTGGTTGCAGTTCAGAACTCACTCAGTAGAGGTTCTGGAAGTAAGTACACTTTATGAACAGTTGGATTTTGTATGAAAAGAACACATGCACAGAACGGAAAACTGTCAAGTGTTACTAGAAAGAGTCAAAGCAGAGATCAAAATAGCTTCAAGCTCAAACTGTCACGGCTGTACATTCCACAAGATGAAATACGTTCCCCAGCGGAAGACACTTCTCCCTCAAGAAACCTGTGCTCTATTTGAAGTTTAGATCATGGAACCATCAGACATGCATGGAACTCACTAGTTTGTGCAATATTTTTTTTTCTTTTTCTGGAATGTTTGTGTGACTAGATACAAAGATTTCAATAGCCTTAACCATTCATTTGATGCAGAATCCAAAACTTTTGGCACAGGATAAAAAGATTGAGTTGGCATGGAACTTCACGTCACAAGATATGAGCCAATACTCTTCCATAACAAGGTAAATATACAATTTAAAATCAAATGCCTTGTCAAATGCTTAACATGCAGGGCATATGCCAGAGGACAGAATAGCTGGCAGTCAAGACTCAAGACTATGGGAGACCTGTTTATGCAAAAGAAAAAAAAAATTGGAAGTCTCACATTGTTTCTGTTGTTTAGGGAATGCTGTTTAAAAATTCTTTATTGCAGCATAACTGGTATTGTATTTATAAAAAATACCAAACAGTACAGAATCCCAAACAGGTAAAGAAAAACAAATCTCAGCTTTAATAGCAAGAAATAATAGTAATCTCCTTGTTAAGGTTGGAATTACATCCTGTCATCTGCTGCTAGTAATAAACCTGTTAACAAGCTAAAAGCAGGTGTTTTCCTGAGAAACACTGTGACAATATATTTAAGAACACTTTGATACACAAAGGGACTTGTATTTCCAGTATTTATTCCTACAGAAACCTAGATAAGGCCATTAACCTACAGACAGGTAATAGGTAAATGGTGCTGGGAAAAAAAGTCTTTTGCTTATAAACTGCCTTTGTGCTTAGGAAAACAAAGATATCCCAAATCGTAAATTCTTTTAAAAACAGAAACAAATAAATACACATACATACATGGGTTTTTAAACAAAAGAAAAATAAAAAACCTGCAGAGGTCTTTTTTTTTGTCAGCACTTTTTTTATATCTACATAGAAAACATATGAAGCTTAAGTTTTCATCTTTCCTCAGAAAAACCATATAGACCACTCATAGCTACTTCAAGTATCACTAAACATTACTGGATCACACTGTATAACATATGCATAATTGCTCATAGCTGCCTCTTCCAGCATTTAAGCAAACTTACAGAAGGAAAAACAGCTGCATCACAGCATTCCAAAAGCATTAGTTCACCCTAAGTAGAGTATGCTTGTGGGGATAAAGCAACATGTGCACATAATGATTCGATTTTAGAAGACAAACTTGCATTTACAGTGCCTAAACTACAGGGCTTTAAAGGAATAAAATTTACCATGAAACTTAACATGCAGCTTGCTGGGATAATTTTTTATTTATCTAGGATCCAGCAAGAAAAGTTGAACTCCTAAAATCAAGTGATAAAAGCCTTGGATTACAAGGTTTGTGAAACTCTTCACAGTCCTCCCAGTTCCAACTATACAGATTTAACACCACAGATCCAATTACACTTTGTGTAAATTGCAGGAAAAAATGACTTGATAGGCAAGGTAACACTGAATTCACTTTCACTATCCTAAGGACTGCCTCTATTTAAAGTAGATGCCAAGGCATACTAACACACCAAATTAAACAAAGTATGCACCGTGTGTACTACAGTTTCTTTTAACGTGTTTTACTCCTGCCAAAATTCTAAGCCTGATACTGAAACAGGTTTCATTCAATCAATCATGACTTCTTTTGAGGAAATAATAGGAAGTGCCATATATTCTGCAAGTGGCATTAAACCTCTCTCCCCATCTACACACATGAATCTGAAGCAGATGGGCCTCTAAACACATATATATGATTATTTACACAATGCTGTGCAGCTAACTAGAAATACCACCAAAAATATTATTTCCCTTCATTTCAGGCAGGATTGATCATCCAAGAATGGAGGCATTAATGGAATTGCTTAGGAGGGCATCCACCTACATCACCTGAATAAAACAAATGGAAAGTTTATGCAAGAAGAATTTCTGCTAATGCATAAGGATTCCTTCCCATGTCATCACGTGTCATCTCTCCCCAGGTTAAATGTTAAAATTGTTGAGTTAGAACTGTTTAGAAGGTAAATAAAAACAAAGAAGTGCTTGTAGCAAGAGAAGATGTTGCTGAAAAATTGAGTCATAAACTAGACATTTTCCCAGAACTAAGAATACCAGATGCCATCAGGACAGACAAAATAGTATATTCTTTCCTAACATGCAGTAATACAGGAAAATCCTATACTGAAGGAATGAAAAATACTGATCTTCATCCCATAGCCCTAGAGAACAATCAGACAGACACTGAAGAGTTTCTTGGTCAATCTTCCAAAGTAATGCCTTCCATCTTCCATTGTTCATTTACTTGTTTTTATTCAAGTGGATATTTAAGAAGTTGTATCAAGTTTCATCTTTTGTTGTTTACAAAAGACCATGAAGCCAGGGGCTCCAGGCCCAATAAAGAGCAGCTGAGAATGGCTGGACCATGTAACATGAACCACAGGCATCACATATCAACTAGTAGTTACATTACTGCTCTATTTCATAAAGCCAGAGAAACAGATCAACAGAACTAAAAAGCTAACATGTACTCTTCCTGTTTAACATAGTGTATGGGATTAAATAAAAAGTTTTCAAGGTAAGAGGCATGTGCATTGGACAAATTTCAGAAGGATACCAGTCACAGCAAATAGAAGACATAACAGCATATAATAAGTTTCAAAGCTACACTTTTCTAGATTTCCAATTTCATTTTGGAAGTAGCAATAAAAAGCATATGGAGTTCTAAAGTGCCCTTGTTACTAGCTTGTGTAACTTAGGGACAGGGAAAAAAACAGTTCTAGGATACAAATTTTCAAAACTAACACAAGTTGTTAAAAAATGTTGCAAATTAAGCCTTTAAACAACCTTCACCATTATGCAAGGAGGTACAGCAAACTGAAAGTAAACTAATATCAAGCTCTAGCATTATCTATTTCCTGCTATTCAAGAACATGCAATATAAACAATAATACTCTATTCACTTCAAGTTGTTAGTGAGATTCATGTGTGAAGTTTTTTTGTTGTTAATTTGCTAATGGTATTATAATGAGTTGATGGTTAGTGCCATAAAATATTCATGCTACTGTGAAAATGTGATGTTCATTCTATTTTAATGAGTGCTACATAGTCCCATGCATGGCATTGAATACAACTAGAAAAATATATATATTAAATTTCATACCCCTGTGTTTAATAGACTGAGAGCAGATATTGACGCAAGACTGCCAGAACTGTCATCCTAATGAGAAAAACAGAAGCAAAGCCTTAGTGAATAAATGAAGGAAAATATCATTACAATATAGCAACATGCAAGCCAAAATTTAAATACACATGTGGAGTATTTATATTAGTATGTTTCTTCAAACAGAAATATCTGCTCCTCATTTTTCTTCGGCCCTCGAAGATACACAAAAAAACAGAGACTTTGCACTGGTGCAAGATGCACATAGACATCTATTGGATTTTCTATTTTAACTGAAATTTTATATTTTCTACAATCAACACCTTTGCCCAAAATGAAATCTCCTTCTGTGGCACTTCAAGGGCACAGTCAATCACATTCCCCGATATGCCATACCTACCTAGACCACATCATCCATAAAGTTACACTTATTTAAATACTAGCCTCAGAAGATATGCTGTTGAAAAGAACAAAACATCGTCTATAGGCTGACAAAACAAAATAGAAACTGCTTGCCCTGAAAATGAGTCTTGAAGACCTTGCTTTCATTTAGCTCATCTTAGATTGCATCTCACGCCGAGCTAGATCATTAACTATAAGCTAGTTGGCTTCAAAGCCTAAAATGAATATTCAGAACAGTAGTTGCACTGTTGAGAAAATGAAAAGAAACAGACTTGGATAAACATCTGGCAAGAAACAAAGTAACTTTCAAATAGAACTTCCACAATGAGTTTTTCTACTTAAGGTAAAGGTAGAAAAATGTCATTCAAGCAAGCCTTAAGCCCCCCACCTTAACCCCTGCCATGTTATAATTACTATTTCTAAAATGAAAGCTCAAAAGTGGGCTACTCTGGTGCGCTGATGAGAACTGTGAAACAGTAACTTACATAACAAGTAAGATTTTAAGCAGCAGTCTGAAACCCCTCATACCCCACTGGAGCAAGGCAATGAGGCAGGAGCATGCCTGACTACAGGAGACCCCGTACAACCACAGCTCTGCCAGTTTCCATTTAGAAATCAAAGCTAGCTTTCCAATGGAAAAGCTAAACTTAAAGGTGTGAGGGGCACTTGGAAGAACGAAAAATAAGCTTTTTATCATGCCTTCAACATATCTGCACTGTTCTTGTACCATGCATACCCTAGAATAACAACATTTTTAAGGCTTCCTTCGCCCTTGCATTACTATTTTCTCCTTTCAGTACTGAAGTACCATAGCAGCGTGAGAAGGAAAAGGCTTATATTAAAAAAACACACTTAAAAATAAATCCACAAAAGACATCATCTTTACCACCTGAATCCTTTTGCTAAATCCTGTCCTTTTGGAATCTGATACAGCTTACCTAGATGATGATTTTGCTATCACTTACAAAAGCTCACTTCTTCAGAGAAGTAAAAACCAAGTATTTTTATTTGTCATCCTTTGTTAAAGCATAAGGGCCTGATAGAGGGGAAGGCATGTCACCAAAAAGAGAATCTAGGAGACAAAAAAAATCTAGTGTACCACCAAACCAAAGTAAAATAAGTTCTGTCATTTTTATTAACTTAAGGTTGTTTCCATATTCTTGGTTTCCCAAAAATACAGCAACTTCCAAGGAAAGAAATTAAAATACGTTCAAAGATTATGCTTTCTTTTTCAAGCTTTAGGAAGTGAAAGTTTGCTTCAATGCTCTTTGTATTTGACTGTGAAGAATTTTTTTAAAAAATAGGAAACAGAAAAATTGACGTAAGCAGAGGCAACGCCTCTGTGCTATTTTCAGATCCTCAGTCCCCTGCTCAAGAAAGAACACACCCCCAAAGATGCATTTGTGCCACCGATAAATCACTGACATCATGAGAAGTTCTCCTTGACAAGTTTTTCTTGTCAAAGCAGCTAAGTCCTGGTACTAGAAGGTGGACTGTACTATGTCCTTTATGCAAACAAAAGGAGGCATTTGTCTCGCTGAACCTCAACCAGTTTCACTGCCGTTTTCCCAAAAAGATAATTGTTGCAAAAGTCTAAAACACTGGGGAATGTCTTTGAAAGACTCCAAGATAACTTTTTCTTTACATCTAGCATAGCATTTTACTGTCTGCATGTGTGACAATAGACAGATGACAGATATTTCTTGAGAATCTGACTGCTACCCAAGTCTACAAAGAAAACCATTACAGCCTTCTCACTGCTGCTAGCACTCAATTTGTTTATTCAAGTATTATGTGTTCCCTGCAAGACCAAATATTCCCATTTATTGTCTGTCCTGGTTTCAAAACACTTGGTTACCAATGGATTTTCACCTGTACCTGATAAATATAAAAATCAGAGTGGGTTGGAAGGGACCTTAACGATCACCTAGTTCCAACCCCCCTGCCATGGGCAGTGACACCTTCCACTAGAACAGGCTGTTCAAGGCCCCATCCAGCCTGTCCTTGGACATTCCCATGCAGAAGGTTTGCCTTTCTCTTCACTTCAGTAGCAGAGCATGACAAGACAATGTGACCTCTATCAACATTGCTATCTGCTTAATCACTGCTCCTATGAAAAGGCATCTAGCACTGCATTTACCTACTTGTTTCAGATAGTCATTAGATTTGTTAACAAACACACCATATACAATTTCAAAGCATTAAAAGCTTCATGCACTGCTAAACTGAAATGAAGATTGCAGGTAAGAGTTAATACTCTAAGTTAGGTGGTCTGAGTCTTATGAAAACTGACTCAAAATGCATCTGTTCCTCTGAAGAGGAACCTCAGACAATTTTTGTCCCCAAGAGATTTCAGACTGGAGATAACAACACTGGAAAAATATGCAAGTGAAGACATTGATTTAGCCTTCAAGTACCTTTTTTTTTTTTAAAGATTTCAGAGCCACTCAAAAATATTTTTAGAGGTTGGTTACAGGACAGTGATCCACTCATCAAAATCAGCATCAGCATTTAAAGGACTGTCCAAAATTAATGCCTTTTATTTTATGAACAAAAAGGTGAAAGCTTTTGGAAAAGATGATTTGACTTCATTCCTGAATAAGCAATAATTTCTAAATCACTGCAAGCTATTCACAGTGTGTCAGATTTAAACAGAAAATAAGTTCGCTCCACCTCTCATTTAAGGCTGTCACAGACAGTACTTTGTTAAAACTGCTGATAAAGTGAATTTGGTGTATGTTTCACTTGTATCTTGCAAAGCATATTTCCATAGTTTGAGTTTATTTTAATTTAAGCATATAAGGAAAAAAATTACCATACTGCTTTAAACAAATTAATACATATTTAGGACTACTCTAATAACAAAAAGCGCCAAAAAATAGGTATACTTAATGAATTCATATTCAGAATAATTTTCATCATAGATTAAATCTATTTTCTTTAACCATAAAAAGAAAAACTGAAATTGAGCTTGCATTTTTAAACAGAACTTGGATTTCAGTCAATACACACCAAAATGCTACACACATCAGCACACAAGTTAGTTTCTGCTTTAAATGCTTCTGTATTCAAATATTTCAGCAGTCTCATTTAAAGCAGATCTCTGCACAGAATAAAAAGAATTTACCAGACTGATCATTAATGACCACATAGTTCTTACAACAGCCAGTTTTATTAGCTGCTATTCATTAAAAAAAGTCACACTTCCTAAAACCAAAGACATTTGACATTTGCAGTCCTAAGGAGTTACTATTTTCCCTTTTTAAAAAACAGGGAAGGAAGGAAGCCCAGAGGAGAGAGATGTCCAGCAAAAGAGTTGGCCTCAATCACATCCTGCTTGGGCAGCTCCGAGTCCAAGGAGAGCTGAGCACACCAGCAGCTGTGAGCAGGGAGATGCACTTGCCAAGAACTTCCAACCTCTGACCCAGTTTGAGTTGGGGCATCTCGCTCGAGGTACGCTGATGGTAGCCCAGTTGCAGGGGTTCTGCCACCTCCCCAGCCACACAGACCCTGTAGGTTGCTTTGCAACAAAAATATTTATTATCTTCTACATATGCTAAGAAACATGCAAAGAAATTATTTACAGTAAGATTCATTAGACAGTGTCTGAAGGCAGTGCTGGCTAGCACTGTTGTCTGAAAAATGAAACAGTCTGAAACAGTATCCCAAATTAAGTTTCCAGATTTTCTCAGAAGTTGTTAAAGTTATTAGAATCAGTCTCTGACTTTGCTGGAGAGGCATATATAGCAATGTCTGCTTGACAGTGACTGGGAGCCACAAACATTCATTCAAATATAGTTATCAATTTACTACATTATCCTTACCAAATCAAGGGTAACACAACAGGATTCCATCAGCCAGGACAGAAACAGGGCATATGAGCTCTACCACCCTTTTGACTACAAATCTAATCTACAAGGATCCTTTTTTCCTTTTTTTCCTTATGAGAAAGTCCTTTAAACTTCACAATCCTGCCACAAAGCCTTAAGAACTACCCTTACTCAGAAGGCTTCCTACTTCTATTAACTATGCAGTTTTCCCTGTTGTTAGTTAATCATTCCTGAAAAAAAAGTTTCTTAAGATCTCATTTTTCACCTGAAAGATGCTGACACACTATTAAGCTTCCTCAACCAAGACCTTATTTAACACATTCCCAAAGCTGGCCCCTGGCATCAGTAAAGTCAGAACTTTGTGCTCAGCTCTGCAGAATGCTGTAGGTGTTCAGGAACTCCCATAAACTCCCTCATAGGCAGCTTGACTACAGCTTAAACCCATCCTACCTGCAGTCTTACACTTAAAATCTCCTTTTACAAGAGCTGACCACAAATGGCTCAAAAAATTGGGGGAAAATTGCTGAGTTTTATTTCAGACCACACTTCATCCCTGGATTTCAATTTAGAAAGTCAATCTAAAGTTTGTAGAGACAGTCCATAGAGGATATGAAGTATTCTGCCAAGTTCACAGAATTGCTTGTCAACAGAACATAATAAGCTTTAATCATAGTTCTGTCAACTTCTTAAAGGTCTCATAACTCATGCTTGCCTATATTCTTTTCACACATCTCCTGGAATAGTGAAAAATTTAGTCTAGAGTCCTCAGTCAGACATTCAAAAGTGAAGATACTATTTTCCACTGATCTTCAATAATCAAGTGTGCCAATATTTATTCTAAACCATTGCCAGCCTAAGAATGTTCCACTGGCTTTTCTTCAAAGACATATGCACATGTAAATTTTAAACAGACATTTGATATATGTTAAGTATGGAGATATTAGGGCCACCTCTCAATTTAAGAATTAAGTTTTCTCAGGTACTGTACAATCTGGATCTCCCTTTGAGAAGTATATATCTTAGCTCATGATGATCTACCTAAAAACCATGCATGCTTTCTCTAAATCAGAAGCTAAAAATATTAGCTATTACTCACACTTTACCCAAGATTACATAACTCCAATAGTGAGCCTAACGTTAGAATCATTATAACACAAACCATGTGATTAGTAGCTAGGACTAACTCAATCATGTTTAAAAGACAATACAATGTTTTAATACATTTGCTTTTCTGGCACTTTGGAGAAGTCAAAAAAAAAAAAAAAAGGTACACTAAAATTTAATAGAAAAAATAGTCACTGAAGGACAACAGGATAACAAAACAAGACTACTTCTGCTGATAAGACTTCGCTTCCAGAACAAGCATCTTCATTACTAGAAACTGGAAACAGGTGACTGGCAACATTGTCCACATTCTCCATTTCTCATGGTAGAAGACACATCTGGATTTTTACCATAGTATTTTCACAGCATGAGGCCAACAGCATTCATCTGCAATTAAACTAAAACATAACACTTGTCCTCTTCTACTCAAAAAGAGAAACCATTTGAATACGGAAAATTGTATGTTAAAATGTTGAAAAAACATCCAGTTTACTTCAGAGTAAATAGCACTTGATACAATCTCTTCCTTTTCCTACAACATTTCACTGTGTGACTTGTCCCATTACCAGTCCTTCAAAATGAATCTCTCACTTTTCTCTTTAGTTGTTCCCAAAAGGCCCTCTCCACCATAAAGCTCCTTCTAGAATACGCTGAACATTGACAAGTGCAAATGGTTGTGAATGAAGCAAACACATCAGCTTATATGGAACTTAAGAAAGGAGACAGAGAAAGCAGCTCTTGAGATTCAAGTTGCTGTTTTCACCAACATAGGAACACTCACATTTCTTATGTCAATAAGACTTTCAACTTCAACACTGCATGTTAATATCAAATTAACAATACTTTACCAACTGCTTATCTTTAAGGACTAAGTCTTTTTTTATTTTATCAAACTAAAGACAGATTCCACTGGAACAAATATAAGGAAGTGCAACTTGGTATCAGGAGAAGGAAATCAGAATTACCTTTCTGTAGTACTCCAGTAACTCCAAAACAAGTTCAACTTACAGTACTAGTTTGAAACAAAAATACCTTGAGGGACATTAAAGTGAAACAAGAGTACATGTTTCAGAATTCTAAACAATTTGTCACACAAGTTACCCAGACAGTAAGTCTTCCTGGCAAGAAGGACTTCNTAAAAAGTAAGTGTTTTGTAACACAATATTGAAGAATGGTTTAGGAGGATAAATTTTATTAGATTAATAACTATTCAAAGAAAAACTGAATATACAAGTATTACTATGATTTTATTGCACAAAAAGAGCAAGAGTAACTCAGAACTGAATGCCATAAAGGAAGACTAGAGTATAAAATATTGTAGCATACCACGTAGCAAAATTTCACAGAAAATTAACACAAGTTCTGATATTTGGACCTAAACTGCTTAAACTCTTCTGAATATTCATCACCTTTTTATCAGTACAGAGATGTACTGAAGAATGCACCAGGTAATCCTAAAACTTGTACTGCTTCTAAGTAACTACCATTCTTTAGACAAAGCCCCAGGAGAATCTTCCCAGACAGAGCACTCTATGGTTGTGAAGTAACAACAGGGAGATAACAGCAGAGAATTGCAACACCTATGCATTAGTTTTTAACAAGCTTTGTACCTAGAGTTGTATGATGCTTACTCACCTGCTGAATAATTTTGGAATCTTTTGGAAGGTTTTCCCTAGGTGGTACTTTTCCAAACAACTTCCAACCAGGAGCGCTTTGAACAGCAGGTTTGAGTTCCTTTGTCCTTTTAGCGAAAAAGTTTCTGAAAAGAGAGGAGGGTTTTCTTTTTGTTTATTGTAAGCTTATAAACAAATTTCTACCCACTTACATTTCTTTAAACCAAGTTAACCACTGGAGAGATTTACTGCTCAGCAAATGCATAGCATGCTACCTTAGCTGCTTTTATAATTTAAAATAATTACCTTGAAATTGAGCAGCTTTCATTATACGTGCTTTGATAGAACACATCTGTAAGTAACACTCAGTGTTACTTCTGAATTCTAGGCTACTTTATGCAGTATCAGAGCTTTTTAAGTAACATCAAACACTTTCTTCAGTGTAATTTAGCAGCATGCAACAGGTCTCAGACTTCTGATGGGGGTTTGTTTTAGTGTATCTTATGGAGCTATTTGGAGACTGGAAAGTAAAACAGCTGGAAATCACTTTGTGACTTACAGATTTAGAAAAGAAATTGTGAACTATTATTTCTACTAACATTCTCTGCAGTCTTCACACCTTCAACATTCATAACATGGACTAGAAAACCAGGGAGTATGCACACAGCTCCAGTTTAGCAGATAACATTTACCAGTGCCTAAAGCAATTAAATTCAAACAGATGACTGGACTGATCTATTATTTCTTAGAAAGCCAACCACCACAAAATCATATTAAGCAACTATTTGTCTAGGTACACAGCTGTAATATCTGACTCTGAACACAAGCTCCCACAAAGCATGCTACGTATGAGTGCTTTAAAAATGAAAGCAGTTAGTTTTTTCTGAATATTGGAAAGTTACTTTCTAGAAACTTATTAATAACACAAGAGGATTAAAAGTTAAGCGGTCTGCAAGTTATTTCTCAGGATCCTTACAGCTGACCTCTGAATGAACAGAAAACAGAGCCCTTTTATTGGAATAAGTTTTTGCACAGTGCTAACTAGCTAACCTTGAATTTTCACACTTCCTTTGGAAAAGATGTCCAAATGCTTCACTTGAAGCATTTGCTTTATTTTAAAACACAGTCCTGTGGAATCGAGTCTGATGAAAAAGACAGGCCATAGTACCAACACCTTTAAGATACCGTCCTCAGTCAAACCCATCAATGCAAACCAGTAGTGAAATGAACAGGTCCATCCATAAAAGTAAAAAGATGCAAAAATTCTATTTATATACAGGGCACCTTTCACAGTGCTTCACATTGTCTTCAGGAGGGAAGGAGTGTTCAAAGTGTCGTCAAGAAAACAAGACAAAGTATTATGAAAACTAACAAATGTCACTGAATGCTATATTACAACCTTGCCCTAAAACCTGCAACTATTGCAGCAGCTGTGTTCAAACTTAATTGGAGACTTTTTCCCCCCAAGAGCAGGTATGCAGGAAGATGCATTCTGGAGTATTGTTCTAGAACATGAAACAACTCATGCATAACAACCTCATGGATAGTAATAACTATCCCTGCACACACTACAGAGCACCAGCATGGTCACCCAGCAATTTAGCTCCATTGCTTCGAGCACTTAGGGAAGCTGAAAAGATGTATGCCTTTAACTTTGATAGCAATCTGTCACTGTATCAAAGCTGTTTGATGATTAACCAGGAAGCTGGTAGATTTAAAAAGGAAAAATGTGTAAACACACAGAAGATTTTAATTAATATTCTCATACAAAAGATTTACACATGCTCATGACTTAAGGGCTTTGCTTTTTATATATATTTTTTTAAATAAATACAACACTAAAACAAACTTTCCAGAACATAGTCCCCATCATAATGAATCTTAAGGGATTTAATATTCTTTGGTGTACTGAATTTAGATAAGGCTTGTTTAGCTTTTTATGAATGTTTAATTGAAATATAACATTTTACATTTATTGAGTAGATATTCATTGAAGCCTGCTTCTTGTGAAAACAAAGAGCTGGTCAAACTTTATATCACAACAGAATAAGCCTCACAAAGGAATTCTAATCCAAGAGCAATGAATGGGAGATTTACAAATAAGCTTTGCTGAAGATGGAAGGACACTTAATACATTGCTCTGGCAGCTAACAGTATCGCATCTGATGTGTTGTTGACAACAGTAAAGCCTTACAAAAACCCTATTAAGGAATAGCATCTGTGAATACTTACAAGTTGAATTCACTGAACTGCAGGAAGTATACAAGATTTGATATATTTGTTGCTGCTTAGAATATTAACGAGCTTCACTGATCCCAGGAAAAGTCATCAATTTTGACAGACTGAAAAGTCAATAGCATTTTGGTAAATAATTTCTAAACCCGTTTGAAAACTTCAAAATTTCTAAAAATGAAGCCCACACTTTAGAATCAAATAATGCTTTCTGTTGAAAGGAGATACAGGATAGAAGTATTGAATTAGTTAATTGAATTAAGCTCTAGTTTATAAAAGCCTAGTGGAAAAGCTGCAAGTTTTTTTCTCCTGCTAGTTTTATACAACCACACTGGAATGCATACTGACACTCTCGAGTGATGCTCAAAAAACCTTTCAGTAGGTGCACCAAAGAGCTTGAAAAGCACTATAGAATAAGAAAGCTGATATTAGCACATGTCAAGATGCCTATTCCTAATATGGCTCGGATTACACTCTACAAAAACCTATGGGCTCTCATGATCACACAACTACAGCAGCTGCAGTAACAGCTACAAGTGGCAGTTTTCCTCCTTATTTAACATCACTTTAACTATTCCTGCCTGTGACCACAGCACATTGCGTGACAGTTTCACCATTCTGATGGTACAGTAATTCAAACATGTTAAATGTTTCAACAAGTGGCATTAATGCAATGTTCTAGTAATGCAATTGCTTGTTTCCACTCCACTTCTGCTTTCCACATTCACTTTTTAGTTGACGTTTATCTTAAACTGGTAAAGTCTAAATGCAGTTAGAATTAAGTCTCAGAAGGGAATGGGTAGAAATTTGTCTTTTAGTGGGACTTTTTTTTTTTGCTTGTTTTGGGGTTTCAGCTTCCCCTTACCCCCACCAAGTCTCAATACAAAACTTTTTCCACTTTCCAAGCTAGCTATATGCCAGACCAAGAGGATGACTGATTTCCAAGTTTTAAGTTGTCACTAGAAAATACCAGAGACAATTACTTCAATCTTAAAGTACATCCAACACCTGAATAGAAACTGGGCTGCGACATGCAGACAACAGCCACTCAAAGAAAGTTGAAGTTCTTTGAATAGCATCAATCATGAATATGAGCAGGCAGGAAAGGCACCAGGCTTGACAACTTCAGTGCTCTGCCTCCAGGTATAACTGATTCACCTCCTCAAAAGACCAAATAGTCTTGTGATAATGTTCTGTTTGACCAAAACCACCAAATTCAAATCTAGTTTCAAGCCAGATTTCATTTTGCTACAGTTCTTTTAAAGATGACAAATACTTCACTTTCTACAACTCCACTGTGTCTCTATAACAAGCTATAAGTAATTTGCTGCTTTCTGCATCCCAGCAAAAGCTGAAATTGCTTTCCTTCCCACTCTAAATGTACATCCTTTGGCTTCCAGACTTAACTTTGAGCTTCAAAGGAGCCTGTCAAAAGAATTCGCTGATGATTCAGTTTTGATGTTGTTGAGATACAGTACTGCATTATTGCTAGCAATCAACTTGATTTACCCCCCGGGTTTGCCCCTAATACTCTTATTAGGGCCCCACATTCTTAAAAACAACACTCAGAAATAGTGTTCACAAGCCTATATCTGCCCTTATTCCTTAGTCTTAATACAAGATATTGACCCTGACTTATCTCTCCACTCCCGCCTTTAAACCCATACATTCAACACCACTGAGCACATAACAAGAATTTACATTCACACTGGCTTTTTTTTTTTTAACCACGTGTAAAATGCAAAAGTCGCTTAAGAACATAACAGAATTTTTCGTCATACTCAAGTCTTGCCCATTTCATTAATGTCTTATGTGTAACAGTTTGGAAATAACAGCAGAAAAACATCGATTATAGACAATTGGCTTCTCTGCTCTAAACAAGCCTTTTCAATAATTTACACACAGAAACAAAAGTAACTCAACTCTTAGCACAAATAATGAATCATTAAGAGGAAATAAAATCTTTTTGGTTAGCCACTTACAAAGCTTCCAGAGCAACAGAAGATTCTATTTCTACCTTTTAAATTGCTTGTATATACTACATAATTTTTAAGAGTCGATTTAAAAAAGCGCCCAAGAAGTTAGTGTGTTCAGAGCACACAGGGTAATTATTACTTAGAACAATGGACAGAATATCAATTCACCCTTTACTCTCGGCTTTCAACCTTAAAAATTAAGTTAAGATGCAAGTGTTTAGGTTTAGTTTAAAATTCTTAACATGGAGACCTAGCACAAAACACTAATAAGTTCAGAATTTATTACAACTTCTACATTTTAGCTTTAATAACTTTGAATAACGTCCACCCATTTTGATTCAATACATTTAGACAATTGCTGTGAGTGCAAGTTTTCAGGCTCTGCCCTAATCTAGTCTTCTAGGTGACCCAACTGATTTTACAGTTCACATCCTCCACCACCTTGCTACAAAAAGAGAAGCCAGACACAAGCTTTTCTTTAAATGTTGTTGCCCCAAACAGATCTATTAGCAGATGTTTCTAGTTTCAGCACCTTTTAGCTGTGAAGATCTTTCTCTCCATAACAAGACAACTCCAAAAATATCCCAAATGATCCTCTCCAAAGGAGCTTCAATTAAATTAAAATAAGGAAACCAGAAATCCTAATCAGGAGAACATGCACCTTTAGCAAGATTGAGCTTGCAGATTTTCTTTTAAATGAAATTATGACATTTCCATTGATATTACTTGTCAACTAAAGCCTCAGCTACAATTAGACATACCTGAAATCTAATGAGCTGCCAAGAAGTATCTAAGAACTGAAGGGTAGGGTAGGGGGTGGTTTCTGGCCTCTTAGAGCAGACACCAAGATTGACAGGACCATTATGGAACTGCACTGAAGATATGAAATTAGATCAACCCTACTGCTCAAGCTCCGCATTTATACCAGTCCCAGAGTGCTTTACAAACTCTGCTGATAAAACAGTTTCAATACAGTTACACAAACACTTTTTAAGTTTTTGGAGTTGAAAGCATTTAGCAATATAAAACCACCATACAGAATGCTTACTGATAAGCACTATTTTAACAGACTATGTCATACTCTGAAAGAACTGTTGCACAGGTCAGCTTTACAAACACGCTCAAGCATTCCAAAAGATACGTAGACAAGCAGACACATATGCAAGGTGACAGACATTGTTAAATTTCATAATGGTCAAGTACAAAGAGCAAAGGGTGGTAATACAGTGTGGTCTAACCTTTACTTTTCAAGGATGATCTAACAAAACAGAGCTCTATGCCAAACTACTCATATTTCATCAGGTAGTTCTGTGGTTATTTTGATAATACACCAAACACTATGATCAATCTTCTGTAATAATAACTGTCCCTTGCCCACAGAATCCAAAAGCCAAAATCTTAGATGTGCAAGTTGTGAAGAATTTCAAACAGTTGACTACAAATGTTTGGCTATTTCTTGTATGCCCAGGAATCTCCTCCAGAAAAGCCACAGCTGGTTAACCAGCAACATACTTTAAGCAAAATAAGACCCCTTCCTCCCACACATGCACATAATGACCAAGCTGTTTCAGTTCCACTGAACGGAAGCCCATTTCTCTTCCTCGCACCAGTCACGTCTTACACTCCCTTCTGGTGCATCAGTTCCAAGACTCTCCATACCCTGCAAGTCAAGTCAGCTCAGTAATCCCAGAGAAAGCCATTCACATTTTTTCCACCCTCCAGCTTAATGAGCTACAGCAGCTCAGAGGATCAAATAAATACCAGAAGCAGGGAAGAGACATTCCCTTTGTTTCCTGACAAGAAGAAATTCTTCAATCAGCTCACCGGGATACCTCATGAAAGTACAGTCTAATAAAGCAAACTACCTAAAACTGTTCTGGTAGTAACTCACTACGCTTGTACTCCAAATGTTTCTATATGAGTTATGCTTAAGATGAGTAGGAAAAAAAAATTCCAGCCTTTGACATAGCCTACAAGTATGAACTACTAGCTATAACATGAGGCAGAGTGTCCCAAGAGCTGGTGATGCCTATTACTCTGACCAGCCTCATTTAATACTTTTCCCTTCTGCTCCTAGACAGAGTGCCTGTCAACTACCTGATTGCGTAATGTAGTACTACAAAACACTAATATACTACTTTTTTTGCAGCCACCCAGTGTATCAGGTTTCTGTTGTGGTTAGCAATTCATGATACATTTTATGTCACTGCTTCAGTGATAAACTGCAGAAATAAAAAAAAAATAGATTCTTGCATTTTGTAATCTGTTAGACAGCTGATGATAATATGCAAGAGCCTAACTCCTTTCAGTTTTATCTGATGGCTTTGGGTTTTACAAAGAGGAAGAAATTCCCCAATTTAGCAGTAAGCTACCTACAGAATTTCAGGAACAGGAAGCAACTTGCAAAATATCTGAAGTTTACAACAACAAAAAGCTGGAATCAAAGTTATTTAAGTTGAAAAACACCTTTAAGATCATAGAGCCCAACCATAAACCTAACACTGCAACTCCACCACTCAACCATACCCCTAAGCACCACACCTACACATCTTTTAAAGACCTCCAGGGACGCTGACTCAACTGCTTCCCCAAGTAGCCTCATTCAATGCTTGATAACCCTTCAAGTGAAGAATTTTTTCCTAATTTCCAGTCTAAATGGTCCCTTGACAACTTGAGGTCATTTCCTCTTGTCCTTTCACTTGTTAACTGAGAGAAGAGATCAACACCCACTACAGTAACCTCTCAGGTAGTTGTAGAAAGTGATAAGATCTCCCCTCACCCTCCTCTTCTCCAGGGTAAACAACTTCAGTTCCCTCAGCCACTGCTGATAAGACTTGTTCTCCCACTCCCTCACCAGCTTCACTGTCCTTCTCTTAACATGCTCCAGGACCTCAATGTCTTTCTTCTAATGAGGAGCCCAAAACTAAACACAGTATTCAAGGTGTGGCCTCACCAATGCCAAATACCAATGCATAATCACCTCCTCGGTCCTGCTGGCCACGCTGTTTCTGATATAAACCAAGATGCTATTGGCCTTCTTGGCCAACTGGGCACACTGCTGACCAATATTCAGTTGTCTGTCACCTAACACCCCCAGGTCCTTCTCTGCCAAACAGTTTTCTAGCCACGCTCCCACAAGCCTGCAGTGCTGCACAGGGTCACTGATAAAGTTATTGAACAGAACTGGACCCAGCACTGAGCCCTAAGGAACACCACTTGTGACAGGCCTCCAGCTGTTCTGTTGCTCTCTATATCTCTGGCTTCTTTTCCCCTTTACCTCTAGACAACCAACTAGTTTGCCTACAGCTGGCCTTCAGGAAGTTTGTTTAGATAACAGAACTGCCCTAGGCAAGGGGAGCCAACACAGCAGCTTTTATTTTATTACCTGATTAGGAGAGACCTTCTTCACTATCAGAGAGCATATTTAATATAAGTTCCCAATACAGCAATGGAAGTTGAAAATTACTTCTTGTTAATAAAGGAAGAAAAACCTCAATGAGATTCCTCCCATTGGCTAAAGGTATTATTTTCAATTGGAAGGAAAAGAACTTACAAGAACACCAGTCTGAGTGGCTCTAAGAAATTCTGTAGGAATAAACTCACCTATGACCATCAAAACTAGTTTTCTACTAACTAAAGTCATTAAGTTCACCCACATAACATCCATCTACCTCTCACACTGCTACCCAAATGCCAGACCAGAAGCAATATGCTCTGCAGGTGGTTTGCACAGCTGACTGGTTTCTGCAAACACATAGCTGAAGTAGCAAAATCTCTCTTTTGCAGGCTCTCCTTATACTCAGCCATCATTAAAAAACCTCTAGGATTTTTATCTGAGTCCTCTAAATCTTAGAGGTTTGACTTAACCTGGTTAACAGACTACAGCATTAGAGAGATCAGGCAGTAACTGCCTAAGCTTCGCTTCCTTAGAAAGCAATAGTAAAAAGGCTGAAAAGAACAGCACAGTCTGAGGTTAGGAAGCTTAAAACAATGCCTACCAGCCAGCCTAACAAACCTAGTCCCTTCCCAGCTAAACAACAAACAAGATCAATAAGGGGAAAAAGGACAGTCTTAATATCCTAAACATCTCAGCAGTTCACAGAAACTGAAGAGAGGAATAACAATTTTTGCATCCAAGTGAATGAATCCCTAAATTCCCTTTTTTACTCTTAAACAACCAAAACAAGATAGCTTAATGAATAACTGAACAGCCAGAAGAGCAAAAGCATAAAACTACCATTTTCTTAGAGGCCAGCTGTGATTAAAGCAACCTCCTTTGGTGATTGTTTTCCATGTAAAACACAGCCTATTCAGAAGAGAGGTCCCATTCGCTTTGCCACACTACTCTCAATATAGTGAGTCTAAGATATTCTGTGACACACAATAAACAGAAGAAACCCATGAATGAAAAAGGCCTTCTGCAAAATGAAACAGGGGAGAAGATACTTTCAGGTTATATTTAAATGCCTTGGTAAAACACACCTTAGCGAAACAAGCTATGACTCAAACAGTTTGTTGTGCACTACACAGCAATTTCATCAGTTTGGTTTCAAAAAACCTCACACAACCCCACATCCCCCCAAAGAAACCAAAACCTACAGCATTATTTTTTAACAAGAACTTACTTCAGGAAAAGTCCCATCAGAACTGTTAGGACTCCCAATGGAAATATCTGTACCAATGTAGAATAGTATACTCTCTAGCAAGGAGAGCAGAGAAATTGCTAGTAATACCTTAGGTGGTTTAAACTGATGAAGATTATACATATGGCTCTAAGGTCTTAGAATTGACATCTATTTAGTCAGCGTTTTAGAGGGAAGAGACAGGCTGCAGACAGGAGTTGGAGCAATATAGCCATCTGATACCTATCACAAGTTAAATCAGTATACAATTCTTCCACTTGTGCACTTGAAATTTAACTTCTGTTTGCTACTCAACTTCCTAGCCAAAATAACATGGGTGCACAACATCTTATGTGTTCATGGTGAAACACCCATTGCTAACATTTCTCAGAAACACAGAACTCTATAAACCCCATAAATCATGGCACTTACAAGCAAAACTTTTTCAAACAGGTACTTTCAGCTCATAGACCTGGAGCACTTGCTCATTTTCATTAGCTGCTTGGAAATGTTTCACTCACTAATAAAAACAAGGCTGCTGCCAAATAGATTTAATTGTCTACAGCGGGATCTGCACCTGTAAGAAAATATTTAGATGTGCAAAGTATTTCCTTGACCTTTCTCTGAAGAAAAAAACTTATATAATTTGGGTAAAACTTTCCATGTGCGCAGTTACTAAAAATCTGGGAGCACACACACCCTGCCAAAAAAAAAACAAAAACCACCAGACCAAAATAAAAAAAATCAGTGCTGAGCATTCATCTTCAAATTTTGCTGCAGTATGTTTTACTTGGGAGATTATCCTTACCTAACTTGTCATTATGTTTATTATTCATATGACTGAAAGCCAGAAACTGGCAAACATGTCAACACAACTTAATTTAAAAAAAAAAAAAAATTGTTAGCAAACAGAGAATGAAGAATCTACAGATAAGTTTCTCATTTTGATAATACAAATACTTTTTCCAATTTATATTGAGTTAACTACATCTCTAACTCATGAGAAAAAAAAAAAAAAAGAACACCGCTTGAAGTCAGTCACATATTTGGGCCGAGGTGCTCCTGGCTACTCCAGTCAGGCCTAGTTCAAATCAATTATAATTATGTACCTGTTCACTTAAGTTACAAGATTGCTTAGAGAACGGTAAAACTTAGATCCAACAGACAGAAGGGTGCCCTCACAATTTCTGGGGGAAAGCTTTGTTGTATTCCCTTGGCTCTTTCCTCCAATTATCTTTCCAATATATTCTCAGTATATTTCCTTGACCTGTTATAAGTACTCTGTAGATTTTTTTGCCTTGTTATCTGGACAGAGGAGAAAACAACTCCAAAGATCAAAACCAAACATAGGCATCTTTCAGGATTTCAGCAAGATACTGACCAAGATACAGGCACAGACCACACAGGAATATTAATTAAGCATTTTGAAGTGCCCTCATCAATCTGTTCTTTGATCTTTACACAAACAGGTTTAGAAGATCTGCCACAACTAGGACAGCTCATTCCTCACTCGACTCATTTTTGACCAGGATCTGACAAAACAGATTTCTTCATTAGATGCACAGCACGTGCCCTGCAGTTTGAGACTGACTTATGAAACAGAAAAGCTCTGCATACAAAAAGAAACATTGATTCTAGTATGTAACATTCACAATATGCAACTGTAGACTAGGTACATATCTACCTAGCTCAAAGAGAGTCAAGTGCTACTTAGTAATAAATTGAAATATAAACTACAGATTCAGAGCCACAAGTAACAGAATCAGGGAAGCAAACCTCTTTGCAATCTTTCCACAGTCTGTCAAGGACATTTCTAGGCGCAAGATCAGCAGCATTGGAAGAACTACCTAGCTACTGAATCACACAACTGTGTTTACAAAGTAGACGGAGAAAAAGATGTGGGCTTCAGCAATTTCTCAGGTCTTTGTTTCTACACATACTGACACCATTCAAATCTTCATCATCTCCTCAACAGAGGATTTTCCAAAACTTCTGGACACTAAGCACAACCATTCTGGGCAAGGAAGGAAAAAATTAGACTAATGATGTTTTTTATAAGCATATAAGTTAGTTGGTACATATATGCTTACAATCCCTTATACCTACTGCTCACAGCACACGCTAAAGGCCTAGAAGAACTGGCAATTATGAAGTAAACTCTTTGTGGTTTTATCCAGAAAACTTATTACGTGAATTCTGGAAAACAAGTATTTGGGAAAATGGTACTTCACTGCAACAAAGTAAGTACCACTGCTTTTGTCAGCAGTAAATTTTGAATGCAGGAATGAGGAACTTTCTCAGCTACTTGAATGTATCTAGTAAATACACAATTCGGAAAGGAATAGTACCAACACAAAGTGAGAAGATGCCTGGTGTATACATGTAAACTACAAAGTATAATTAATCTTTAAAGGAGGTTCAGAGTTACTGTGGCATTCTCACAGCCCTGGAAAACTCACTGCTGCTTGCCCTTTTGGTTCACTGTTCTGCTCTGTAAGTGCTGCTTTGGTGGATAAAGTATACTGCAGTGAAGGTGATCACCATAGCTTTAATTCAACTGTCCATGCAAGACTCCTGTTCACTGAACCATTCTGTACCCAACAGCAACCTGCTGGGGCTACCCAAAAGTGATCCAAGAACTGAGAGAATTGTGCTTATAAGCTGCTATGTAAGACCACAAACCATAAGAACAGTGCCTATATACAACTGTATTATGAATCATACACAGGAGTACAAAGCAGTGACAGGTGACTTTCGAGAAGCCACTAATGCTCTGACCATAACGGTTGCACAGTGGAGACAAGTGACCATAGTCATGCAATTTTCCTTGCCACGGCACTCTGCTCCACATACCTCTGATTTACTTGAGGCATCCCACTTCACATGCTGAGAGAAACAAAGAGGTAGAACAAAAAAAAAAAAAACACAGCGAAAGTGATTATTTCTTCAGTTAAAAGTTGTTAACATTGATTTGACAGGCTTAATAATTTGGCACAAATACAGCTTAAGATCCCAAGGCAAACTATTACACCTAATACTTACCTGAAAATAAACTCTAATCATTGATGTAAACTGTCCTGTGATCTTAGAATAATTATTACTGACAATCTCTTCCTGTTGCAGAGCTCGGGTAAGATGCTGCTGTTAACAGCCACTCGCTTTTACCCCTACCTCAACTCATCGGTTTATCCTTTGGTTCAGTGAAATGAAGACAATTAGCATGGATGATTTCAAAGAACTGCAATGCAGGCCAGTCTGATAACTGAAGAGATGGGAACAAGCAGCTCGAAACAGCAGCCTCCTAACCCAGATCTGCCACGACCGAACAAGTGTGTCTGACCAGGCAATTACAATGATGCTTTCACAATGCAGGAAGCAGGATTTCTCCCTTGCCTCCTCACGGCTTTAAATAACAGCAAGAAAAGTCCACCTTTTAAAAGAATTTCCACATAATTACAACTATTAGAAAAAAAAAACAAGGGGAGTTACCAAATTTTAGGCAGCTTGTCAACTAGACAGAGAACATTATGATCACAAAATAGCCTACAGAAGATGCTCTAGACTGCTGAACTACCCATGCTTAGCACATCCAGAGCTTTTCTCATACATTGTCAGAATGTGTACCTGCTCCCACACAACACGAACAAGTTGTTTTCTCTTAGCAAATATTTTTGATAGTACATAGCAGCTGGGTACAACATAAACTTTGCAGAGCAACATCATTCACGGTCCTGTGCTCATTCAAAAATACAAGTAATCATCCACTGAAAAGATTCACAAGGAGGTAAAGTAGCTACAAGTATTCAATCACAGGACAATTTTTATACAATTTGAGTCCTCATTACCAAGAACCAAGGCTTTTCTCTATGAACTAGAGAAAAATACACTTACAACGGTGGCAAGTGTTGGTTTTGAATTAATTTCACCAGCTTAAAAAACGGAGAAGTTTAAGCTTACAAAGTGTCTTCTGAACTGCTTATTGATAAGAATTAACTACTCAAAAAAATTATGAAAATGTTTTAATGCCACTTTTCCAAGCAACGTAGACTACAAACTAGCGTTACTATATCTAGACACAAATCTATCAAGGAAGAGTTTGGGTTTGTTTTTAAAAACCAATAAAGGTGGATTTTATTAGTAGATTTAATTTTGGCTATTCAGATGAAAACTGCTGTAACTAAAGCACTTCTATGAATGCATAGGTAGAGCTGAAGGTAAAGTTTCTGAAGCCAGTACTGCTCCTAGGCCAAATGCAAAAGAGTTACAGCCAGCTGGGCCAGTCAATGGCTCTGAAATTGGCACTCTGGCAAATCCTTTTTCTCTCTGAGGTGTCAGCACTATAGTTTTTGACAGTATAGTTGCAATTAATTTTTTCCGTGTATTCCTCAAGCCTTCACTGAAAACAGCAAATGTCAGTGTACATGGACAACTCCTACTGCACACCAGGTTCAGCCTTTTCTATGAGGGAAGTTCTCCAGAATTTCATTAAGCAATCGCTCTGTGGCAAAAAGGAGCAAGTATCAATGTTACTGGTCAAAATGTTTAAGTAATGAGGCAAAGAGAAAGATAGCACGGTCCATATAATATAGGAAAGAAGAAGGGCGTGGGAGGGAAGAACACTAACAGGAAATAGTGGGAATAGAGGCACACCTTTCAACCAGTCCTCGAAACAAAGTGGAGGCATCAAATTTACCCTTCAACTGCCCATATCCTTACCCTCAGGCAGGAATCCCTCTCTTCCCTTTCCTGAGGGTAGGCAGAAGGAGCCTGCTTCACAATTCAGGATCCTGCCTTGAGATCAAACCTCAGCGCTCACACACAATAACTATAGCCCTGGACTTTTGAGAACGAGAGCTGTCAGAAATTTGGAAACTAAACTCCCGTCTTCAAATATAATAAAAGCAATACAGAGTATGCCATGAACTATCATAGTCAAGATGTATCTCCTGTGTGGTGCTTTAAAGAGTGAGCAACACCACCAAGTTCACAGGTAACGAAGCTGGATGTCCTAAAGTTTCTGGGTTTGTACAAGAAACGTAACAGAAACTCAATTAATTTGAGCACAAAGCCTAGTCCCCGAAGCTTTCCACACCGCACTTTGGAATAAATAAGTAAACTGAAAACGAACTGTCAACAAGTAGCAAAAGCTTTATGAGCAGCTTCCACGACCAGCTTTAGAATCAGCTGAAAACCGCTTCCACCACAGATTTCCCCTTGATCAGCACCACCGCGTTCGCTTCGGCACGGAAGGCAAACGCCGGGTTGAAGCCCGCGCAGCTGGGGCAGCCGCGGCACCTCGGGCAGCCGCAAACCCCGTTCTCGCCGCACCGGCGTTCGCTGGGGGGAGCATCGCCCGGCCCCCGCCCCGGGGCGCCGAGAGCGCGTCCCTCGGCCGCCCCGAGCCCCGGCAGCACCACGGCCGCCTCCCCCCCCGCGGCCGCCTTGGCCCCGCCCGCTCCTTTACCTGGCGAAGAACTCGGCGAAGCCGCCGGCGGTGCCCGCCCGCCGCGCCCTCTCGACCGGCTCCGGCGCCGCGCGGGGGGGCTGCTGCGGGGCGGCGCGGCGGCGGCTCACCTCGAAGGTGTTGCGGGAGTTGAGGTTCACGTCGGTGAAGGCCGGGGGCTCCTCCCGCGGGCCCGGGGCCGCCTCCGCCTCGCCCCGCAGCCGGCAGCTCCGCAGCGGCTCCTCCAGGGCGGCCCCCGCGGGGCCGGGCGGGCAGGGCAGGCAGCCCCCGTTCTGCAGCTTCGCCTCCTCCTCCGCCGGAGGGAAGCCGAGTCCCCCGTTGGTCACGGTACCGCAGGCGGCCCCGTTCGGGGGCTTCTCCGGGCGGCGCTTCCCTCCCGTCACCAGGCGCCGCCGGCCCGGCCCGCCGCTCAAGCCCCGGCTCCCATCCCGCTCCCCGTCCTCCTCCTCCGACTCCTCCGCCGAGTCCTCCGCTGACTCCTGCCGGCCCGCGGGAAGCACGGCTGCGCTGCCCGGAGCTCCGGCATCGTCGGGCCCCACCATTTGCGGAGCCCCGGGGGTGCCAGCGGCGCAGCGGGGCGGGGCCGGTCCCCGCGGCGGGCGGGGCACGCGCCTTCCTCGACTCCCGGGGCGGCCCTTCCCCCCGGAAAGCGACCATAGAGAGGCAGGGACGGAGCGGCGCGCCCGCCCTCCCCGGCGGAACCACATCCGGGACCATAGAGTTGCTGGCAAGAAGACGCTCTTACTCGCCAGAGCGGAGCCTCGCGTGGCGCGGGCCGCGTCCCCCGCGGGGCCCGGGCCTCCCGAGGGCAGGCGGGGCGGCCTCCGTTCCGAAGGACCAGGGGCAACGCGAAGGGGTTCAGCGGCACGAAGGGAGTCGCGAGGGACGCCTGGGACTGTAGGCGAAGGCGGGGTTAGGGGATTGAGGCTGGACGCGCGGGCCCGGTCCGGAAATGCTGGGATATAAGGCTTTAAGGCTTGTTTTGGAGTTTTAGAAAGCAAGCACCTTTTATCAAGCCTGGGAACACGAGGGAGTAACGTGCATCAGTCGTGTTCAGTGAGACAAGGACTGGGTACAGGATGCATTTCCCACTTACATATAGATAAGTTTTCCCAGAAATCTTACGTGTATTCTATTACTTTCCAAGGACTAATTTTGCTGTTTATTATGAACTTCACAGCAGACCAATCACTTGATAATTTGGAGCTGGCTTCAGCTATCTGCTTGACCTCGCCTTTGAAATAGAAACACTGCAGTCAGAGGGAATCGCAGAAGAAACCACATCAATTCAGCACAGCTCACACTGAACACAAGACACTCTAAATATTCTCTAAATAATAAACAGTATCTGGAAAAACACCATTTTAAAGAAAATGCACTATCAGAAGGACATTCTCTCTAATTTTCAAAAAAAAAACCACCATTACTTAGATGAAACTTAGTTCCACTTTAGCTTAAACCAAAATACTCCACTTTTGGTAACATAACTACTTTTCAGGCTCAGTGGGAAGAGGCAGCCAGGGCTTGGGGGAAGAGTAGGGACACTGCACGTGAAGAGCCTTCTGGCCAGCACCTGGGCCTGCTTCTGGCCCTTTTGTGAGGGGACAGGACATATGTGAGCTGCTTGGGGCAACAACAGAAGCAGAAAACAAAAAAATGACGGGTGCTTTGAAATCTTGATGTGAAACTTCTCCAGGCAGTAAGGGGATCTCAGAATCCCTCAGATTAACAGTGGGAGGTGGATGGAGGATGTGTTGGAAGGCAGGTGCTGGCACCCGTGTTTCCAGCCACATCTCAGAGCTAAAAAACCAAGTTATTGCAGTTCCCTTTGCCTAGTGGGGAAGCAAGGACAAAAGTCACAGACAAAAGAAAAGGCAAAGGGGCTTAAAGTCCCCACAGGAGCCATAACAACATGGGCCCCATGCAAGGTCTAGTTAGTTACTACTGATCCAAACAGAGCTGCTCAACCCAATAGACTACATTTCTATCCCTACAGCAAATACTCACAGCTCGTAACAAGGGAAGTACCATCCTCTTGGAAATTCTTGGCCAGAGAAGACCTCCATGTGGTTAATCCTCCTACAAAGGTCCTGCAACATTGTGGAGGTTCTTGCTTTTAAGGGCAGGCAAGTGGGGCATGCCCAGAGAGAGGGGCCTCACCTGCCATGTGGAAATGGGGAGGGAACAGCCATGGGTTTTTTTCTTTAAAACTGTGGGTGTTTTAGAAAGAAAGGTTTAAACTGGGAATCTTCGTTCACATAAAAAGTTGATACCCTTTCTTATGTTATGACTTCATATTGCCTCAGTCTTTAATTGTAAAGAAAGTTGTTCCCTCTGTGTACAAACCCCAGAACTAGAGGAGCAAAACGAGGATCCCATGGTCCAAGAGGAGGTGGTCAGAGCCTTGCTAGCCTGACTAGACACCCACAAGTCTATGGGGCCAGACAGGATTCACCCAAGGGTATTGAGGGAGCTGGCAGATGTGCTGACCAAACCCCTTTCCATCATCTTCCAACAGTCCTGGGCTGACTGGGGAAGTTCCACTGGACTGGAGG
>WAAB01011542.1:75691-168265 GCA_013389865.1 Piaya cayana | reverse complement strand
AGTGACAGGGGACAGGACAAGAGGGAATGGCCTCAAGCTCCACCAGGGGAGGTTTAGGCTAGACATTAGGAAGAAGTTTTTCACAGAAAGGGTCACTGGGCACTGGAACAGGCTGCCCAGGGAGGTGGTTGATTCACCTTCTCTGGAGGTGTTTAAGGCACGGGTAGACAAGATGCTAAGGGGCATGGTTTAGTGTTTGATAGGAATGGTTGGACTCGATCTGGTGGGTCTCTTCCAACCTGGTGATTCTATGATTCTATGACTTCTTGTTGGGACTTTGCAAAATAAAGCCTTATGAGCTTTACTTTAGAAAAGAAATGGAAAAATGAAGGGGCAGGGCTATTTCCTCTTCTTGTCATCTTGTAACTATACTTTTGAGGTCAGCCCACACTAGTTGTTCTACATGTAACAAGTAAGTCTCACCCCTTTTGATCTGAGTAACTGGCAAATATTTGGGATCACAGAGGTTGCAGAATAAACAAATCTCATTTGGGTTTATTTTGCTTTGCTTGTCTTGATTACAGGCATGCAGCCTCATCCAGCTACAGCTGTGCATGTAAAGGACCGTTGACCTCAGCTGCTTGCAAAAATGCCCAGTAAAAATTGCCAAGATTACCTATCCTTTGGATACAGCAGCTGAACCACTTGTGGGACCAATTTGTAGGCTACTTTGGTCAAAACATTAGCAAAGATGAGGTAATTAAGGTTTTGGGTTAACTAAAGCATATTAATTAATCTTTTTGCTGTAACTAAAATGGGTGGTTTTCTGTTCACCACTGTGATCTGTCCTGTCTCAAACATGTGGGCTCTGATCACCATGCCTGCTGAGTGAACATGTATCTTGGACACTATAGAGATTCTCTGTGCAAGAAGATGGTGCAACATATGTTCAGTATATGGCACAGATCCTCTTCTGGTGATGGGTCTGGGCAAGGGGTTCATCCATCCACTTTGCATTTCTCTTGTATTTAAGTGCAGCAAGCAGAGTTTCCCAGAGGTTACCTGAGTAATAAGCAGCCACAGGGTGGGTAGATTCCTTGTCTTCAAAAGTAATTAAAAAGTCAGTGTTCTTCTACCCATGTTAAATTGGTGACTCCGTATACTATAAGAAGAGATCAACAGTGATTTCACTTAGCATCTATATAGTCATTGTTACCCTGGATAATGTGATCTGAAGTGAATTGTTGTGGAAACACCACAGCACTTTATGTCTTGCAAGTAAGGAAAGTGTGTATCCATGAATTATCCAGGAGCTCATTCTGCATTGCAGCAGAATAAGGGACATATCTGCCATCACTAGTGAAGATTTTAGGTTTAACTAAGTACTCAGAAATCCATAGTGTTCGCACTCATTTTCAGCAGTGTTCACTGTTACCTGGGATGCTGTATGGCAGCATCACTCTTGAGTGAACTTCAGTGATTTAATTAATGCAGAACCTGCAAAACAGTGCCAGATGTTAAACAAGCTAAGCAAAGTAAAGACTGCCGCTGAGATTGTAACACAAGATCAGCTTATGGTGAACTTATTTCAGTCAATGAAGCTGGGATATTTGTTAATTATGCCAGGGATTCCAAAGGGTAGCAGGTTGTTTTGCTCAGAATAAACCCACTTGGTTCACTGTATTTGCATTGACTTCCACCTGTAGGATTTGTTAGGTAGGCAGATTAATCTCTTTTTTTTTAAAAAAAAAAAAAAAGCAGATTTCCAAACAATATTTTTGGGTTTTAGTCACTCCTGTAGGATGGAGTTTAGAGCTGAATGAGGATTTTGAATCTCCCTTGTATTTTCCAGAAATGCTCAGTCCTGAGGAATACCTCGATGAACTAAAGAATTAAAGATGCGAATAGCAGGGATATGTTTCACACAGTTTGCACATAGCTGATAATGAAACAGCTTTCATCTATGTATCTGAAAGCCAAACCAATAATTCACAGAAAAGTTCATGTTCTTCTGGACAAATGGTTTGATATTAGGTCATTCTGATTTGGATAAGCAAGAATGATCTGGTAATCTGGAGTCTGTAGAGGCCTCTCAGCAATCCACAGAGACAAAGTAGGGGCTAAGCAGCAGATGGGTAGTTATAAAATTGAGACATTTTAAGAGCAGGGATGCTGAAAAGACTAGGAGTGCAGGAACACGTTTTGAGCATTGCAAGAGTGCAGTCCCACGTTCCAATTGTTACAACAGATCTGTGAAATCATCTGTTTCATAAAATTAAAATCCCACACCATTTCACTGATTCATTTTAGGGCAAGGTCTCCCAAACAATTGAATCATCACAGGTGTGAGAGAGAGTTAAACTGGCTGGAGGTTGGGAATGGCTTGCCAGAGTAGGAACCTCTCATCTTACCTTGACATTGAAGAAATTACAACATGGGATTCCATTGTAAACCACAATATAGTAACTGTGCTGTTACCTGATACTGTTAAAAATTAAATTATTTATACTATCGTTCTAATCTGGTAGTGAGACTCTTAGTATCCAATGTTTTAGACATATTCAAATGGGGAACAGCATAATTAATTAATGAAAAGAAAAAAGCTGCTTAAATGAATATTGTGAATAGTTTATTAGGCAGTGATTTTGTATTGTCCTCAAACTGATATGCATATAATATGATCATTGTGCTCTTGGCTCTCTAAAGTGACTCTTGTGAAGGAGGCAAATTTACCAAATCAGATTCTGCGAAGGAGTGAGTTACGCCACGTAAACGTGAAGCTGAGTTCCTTTTCTTTTCCTAAAAACTTCTGCAGTATCAAAGCCTCTAGCTCAATTTATAAAATATCTCAGTTACAGAGAAGATACTCAGGACATGTCAGATGTCAGAAAGAAGAGAGTAGTATCTTTGCTGCCTTAGAAGGCTGTTGGCTCCATGTGCTATGTCAGGTTTTGGGGTGGTAGCAAAAGAATGCATAAAAAACAGGAGCTAAGTGAGAAGAATCTGGCTAGTTTGTTCTCACTGTTGGTCATTGAAAGAGAAAGCAAGCAATCTTCACTGGATCCATTGTTTTATGTTATAATAGAAACAGCACATACAGCTTTCAGCTAAACAGGTCCTTACTGAGACAGTGTGCAAATAAATAGACTTTGTTCAAAAGACTTTACAATTAAAAAGGGTGTAAGGAACAAGTCAGGTTTTTCAATACACCTTTGCAGGATCTGCAAGCCTACCCCTCATTCCAGAGATTTATACTGTGCTACAGTGACCCAGACTTAATGCCTGAGAGAAGTAGCCTTATTGGTTGTTAAATACATCGGCAACAAAGAACTAGAGCTGTCAGCATCCCGAACTGTTTTTGACAGCTGACCTTTCAACACTATCCCTCATTAGGAATAGCCCCTGTCTATCACTGCACCCTGTTGAAGGTCTGAACACTTAGGAAATGTCACACATCTCATACAATTAGCATAATTCTAGGTTGTTACTTTCAGCTCTGGTTTCCATTTTCACTTGTGTTGCCCCATCCACTGATTCTAGTGATAAAGAGCAGTTTTACCCACACATTCATAGCATGTTGGAAAGAAGCAAAACCAATTTTCCTAGTGCCTCAAGACTGTTTTGGCCAGGGCTAACTGCCATAATAGATACAGTGGTCTAAATTCCAGCCAGCCTCCCTCTGTCCTTATTTATGTTTCTTCAAGGAAAAGAATGGCAAATTATTTGAGGAGACAGGTGATCTGCTTCTGTGTCATTAATGTCCCACAGAGCAGTAAGATATATTTACTTTTACATGTGGTTGCTGTGCGGGGACTGCAAGGAACACCCATACAGAGCCCAAGAGGTGCTGAGTCCACAGCCCAGACTCCTCCTTCCTATTTCTAAACATTTTTTTTTAGGTCCCTGAGACAGAACTCTAAAGGTCAAGTCAGCTCACTTGAAATCTATCTCACAAGCCTGTCTGCACTGTCCACAGATGGAGAGCACTAGCAATGCAAAAGCAAGAGGCATTCTCCTAGGAAAGAGTGAAAGGAGAAGCTTAGGGGCTAGATGCTATAGATGTAAAACATTTACAGGGATTTAAGGGGAAACTGGGCAAGTGGTTGTCTGAGAAGTCTGGCAGGATACTGTCAGTCAGAGCATGCTCAGAGAGATCTCAGGGACTCATCCATCATTTCAAAGTTGAGGCACTGAGATGGAGCTTGTACAGCTGCTTGGGCTGCTGGGGAGGCTCAGACATTTTCCTAGCAGTGGTAAGAGAGACCCAGCCTTTGATTTAGAGGCTGGATACTGGGCTAAACAGACCCTTAGTCTGCTGGGAATGACCTTTCTTATGTTCTTAAGTAAATTCCTGTGCTCGTCTCCAATTCCCATCTACAGTTCATAAATCTGACACTGTCTACAGTTCTGGAAAGTGTGAACGAGGAAACCATCCATTTCTAATTTGTCCCCAAGAGCTGAGAAACAACACTCCTCTGTTAAAAAACCAATCAAACAAAAAGCCCCAAACCCAGATGAACAAACCGTAAAAGAAAAGGGCCAATGCCCATCACTAGGTTCTCCTTTTCAAAAGAACAACTAGCAAGGCTGCAGATACTAGTTTACCTCTTGTGCCAAACAATGCTGATAAAGGAAATACACTTTTAATAGTTACACATACAGCCAATGTGTAGCTGTTGTTTTCTCTATGCCGTTTCATTACTTCTATAATTAAAATACAGAATGGCTTCCTCAAATCAATATACAGGAAGAACTGTAGTGTAGGTCTCCCAAAACATCAGATGTTCTTCTGTTTACAATATAGTTGTTCTCTTTGGCAGTTCACTCCAGAGGCTCTTGTTTTATTGGAAATGCTACTTTGGCAGGAACATTTTTGCACCCCAGTAATAACAGTTTGCACTTTTAATACAAAGCCTTCTGGACAAGATCTCATTGCAGACAGCAATTAAGATGTTCAGAAATATGATGTTTGGCAGTCTCCTGTACACTGCAAGCTTCTTAGCACACTCTCAGTTGTGCTGCAGTCCTAGGATTAAATTCCACTGCTAGTGGATCAAACACTGTTTATCTATAATAAGATAATCCAATCTGTGGTGCTTTGCTTGTGTACATTTGTGCTTGCTGTGGTTCAAACACTGCAAAAACCTCCCTGGGCACTGCAGTGGGGTAAGCTTTATTTGCCGTTGTGCTGCCAGGGTGTAGAAAGCTTTCCAGATTATTAACAGTAACTAGAAGACTCTTTCCGTTTGAACTCCATGTCATCCACTACCAGACAAGTCTATGTAGGTGACATACCTGTACCAAGGCTTCTGTTACCCTCTGGATATCACCACCAAGATACTGAGAATCTAAAGACTGCTAACATATCCCTATATTCTTACTCTAAATATCAACAAACCCATAGGGAGTAGTTAGTTACCTGGAAACCAGGCTAAGATTAGAAAAAAAAAGAGAAATATTTATTACCACATCCAAAATGGACATGTAATTGCACTGATTCTTGATAAAACAAAAGAAAGAGATGAAGTAAAACAAATATTATCTGCTTCTGCTATGATCCAAGAAGGATTTTTTCTTCTCTTCTCTTTATGTGTAGCCAATCACTTAGATACCTAATCCATGGGCTACATTTATGTGCCTGCCAGAAACCTCAAGCTGTTTTCATAGAGACTGTGACTTTTCTCTTTCTTTTTCTTCAAATCCACCCTTTGGGATCCGCCAAAGGAGTAAACTTAAGCTGGTAAAGGGCAGACACAGATAAAGCAGAAGAAAAGGAACAGCTTAGGGTAAACGGGCAATGCAGGCTCTCACATAGCCCTGTATTGGTAGTGGAGACAGGTTTTCAGAATGAAATGAAAGAGGAGTTGCTGTGATGAAGCAGAGATCTGAGCCCTTTTCTGGCATGAAGTCTGGGAAAGCCTTGAAGGTAAAGAACAAGAACTTGAATCTGAATAATTTTCCAAATTAGCAAGTGTGGACGGTGGAAATTTTGTCTGTTGTGTCCTTGAACATCAATGCCCAGTTACTTTAAATGCTTCAGTCCAGCCATGATCTTGCTGTAGGTGGGTAAAATAGACTTGCCATTGGTTGCTAGTACAGGTTAATAACCTAGCTTAAGTAATAGAAAGCTTGTACTGTCAAATGAGTGCTTGAGAGGAATTCAAAGATTGTTCTAAAATACAGATTGGATGGATTGTAGGGATGTGGGATCTTCAAAGAAAGAAGAGTGAATATAGGGATATGAAGCATTCAGAAGGCTTTTGGCTGCTTCCTGGTATCACTTCTGCCTTGCTTACAATTATTGTTGTTCCCCAAACCCAGGTTATCTAAGCATCAAGCTTTACTGGTGGCAGTGGCATGATCATCTCTTCAGGACAGAAACTATTGCACATCATCTCACACTTGTCTGACCATATAGTCCTACCATTTCCAATACTGGCCACATGCAGATTTTTAGGATACAAGAAATTGAAGTGTTCCTTGTGAAACACTAAAATGAGGTGGCTATCACATATCACATCTGTGGGGTGCTAGGAAGCTTTCCAGCTTGCTGACAGGCCCTGTTTCACTAAATTTCTACAATAAGTGAACATAAAACAAAAAGCAAAGCTATGTTTGTCTGAAATTCTTTAAAGTCAGATAATTTTGAGTAGAAGTTAAATTGCACTTCTTAATGCTGAGCACTGCCCCATATAGGCTGAAAATCCATTTGCAGTCTATCCTTTGACAATATCACACATCTTTCTGAGAAAACTATTTACACATTATAGGGACATGGGCAAAAAGGTAAAGAAAACTCAGATTGATTTTCTGAATAAATAAAATCTGCATGTTCTGAATCAAACCGAAGAGATACATTCCCAACATAGAAGATAACTTTTTGTCAGAAGTGGAACACAAATTATTAATTACTGTAGGAATCTGAATATAACTTGGCAATAGTTCTTCCACATCAGTTAGTAAGAATGCATTTAAATTTTTTTTGATTCTGTAAAATGCTGGGTGTGCTATCTATTGGAAATGTATGATGGATTGCCTTTTTTAATCTTAATTTTAAGGCTTTTTTTAAAAAGTAATGATAGTCAATGAAGCACTTGCATCCTAAAATATATGGAGGTAACATTTTGAAGTTCTTATCGTTATTATAAACTAGCTTTCACATCTTGATTACTTTAATATAGATTAAACACTAGTTAAAATAATGTAGGAACTGATTACTATAGCAACGTAATGTATTTTGCATTTCTGTTGAAAAAGCAAAATCAAAAAGCTCTTTGCTCAGCCTCTCTGGAAAAAGGCAGCCATTGCCATAAAGTAATCCAGCAGCTGGACATGTTGCTTTGCTCAGTAAAGAAAGTGCTGGGTTTTGTGCTGCACAACTCAAAAATACAACTTATGTGCAAAGATTTCTGCATCCTAAAACAGGGGCTGTTTCAGGAGACAACTCAATCCCAGTGTTACTCCAGTGGGCCTTGTATGCTGCTTTGTCTTATAGTAAATATTTTCTTATAGTAAGAATTGTCATGAGCATTATCTCAGGGCTGCCTGTGCATTAAAGTTTCTGGGTTTACCTCCTGGACTTTGGACTGTACCTAAATGTCACACCAGGCATTTCAGCCCTGCCCAAGTTAGGAAGGGATGTTTGCTTATCTATATTAAATGTGAAATATTAACGCTTGCTTGAAAGTATTTGCCTTTGAAGGTGCTGAGTGAAAAATACTAGTGTTCAGTCACCAGGAATTTCCAAATCAGCACACCAAGGGTGATAAATTGCCAGCCCTGTTCTCAGATCTGAGCTTCTTTGGTGGAAGCAGCAAACTAGAACCATACTGAGAAGCGGGCAAGCCAAGGAAGCTGATGAAAACTAAGCCATGGAGAACACCAGACAGGGAAAACCCAAGAGGTTCACCTATGCTAATTCTGAAGAATAATGGAAGGAAGAATATCTTAATAAAAGAAAACAAAATGATGAGCTTATCAATGTGATATCAACACAGAACTTCCCTGGAGAACAGACCAAATTACTGAAGCTGATCAGAAAAGTGCCATCACCAAAGGTCACCTACAGAAAACACGAAGTGCAAGATGCTAAAAAAATTGATTTTACCTTTAAACTAAGCCTTACTCAACAGACTAAAATAAATTTGTTTATTGGCACAATACCAAACCATTTGTTTGACTTTTTGAAAGAAAATATCTAGAAATGTTAAACTTCTTCATATATATTTATTGC
Source organism: Piaya cayana (assembly GCA_013389865.1). Classification (NCBI taxonomy): domain Eukaryota; kingdom Metazoa; phylum Chordata; class Aves; order Cuculiformes; family Coccyzidae; genus Piaya; species Piaya cayana. The sequence continues at coordinate 160,092 of WAAB01011542.1, read as the reverse complement.
TAATAGGAAAGACTAAATAGAAATTTGAAGTAAGATAACTTAGGTTATATGTACAGTTACGAAATGCTGCTTTGCAAAGCAAACTATGTATCACCAAAAAAGGTTGGAACAGGTGATCCTTGAGGCCCCTTCCAAGCTGCATTCTGTGATGCTATGAATTGTTCTCTTTCATGCTGTTCACATTAAAGTTGCATTTCAAATAACAGTAGATTTGACCTCCTACACCACTTCATTCTTAAAATATTTATTTTTAAAGTTTTTAAAAAGAATGTTTAAATGTACCTGTTATTTAAAAAATAAAAAGGTCAGCACTTAAATATACCTTGTACTCTTCTGTTACTTACAGTATCTGTTATTTAGAGTAGTTATATGCTAATCACATTAATCATATTTGAAATGGTAGACTTCCATGAAATGAAAAAAACTCTAAAAATGCTTAAATAAGAGAATAATGAAGGAGGCAAGATCTTTGAATTAGCAATAGCTATTGCTTAAGGAAACCGCAGAGACATGCAAACAGATGTGTACCTCTGAGTACCAGAAAAGCAATTTGGCAAAACCCAGTGTGGTGAAATGATGAATGCCCAGCAATAGCTCAGCCGAAGTGCTGTCCTTTTGAATTCTGGGGTCCAGTTCCAAANACTGGCCTCCAGCTGGATTTAGGAGCAGTAAACTTTAGGAGCAGTAAACTACAGCAGACAGAGGATACAAAAGGAATTAAAAGGTTTGGTATGGCCCTAAATAGATCTGTGCATTTCCTGTATCACTAGAGGTTAAAGGGAAGAATCAAAGAAGATTAAGGCAGTACCGGGAAAGACTATGTTTTCTTCTGTAATTCAATCCCAAACTGAAGAATGCAATGGGAAGACAGCTACCCTTCAGCTAATCTTTTCTAGTAGGAAAAATAAAGCATTCTGTCAGACTGAATAGTAGCTGTAAAATAAATCTGAACAATCCTATCACTTCAAAAGCATAAGACTCGTCATGTCCAGATGACATACACAAAACTTCTGAAAGCGCTCATAGATGAAGTGGTTAGGCTCTTAGCAAAACCCCACAACTTATTTTGTGAGATCATCTTCTTGATTTTGAATATAATGACTGCATTTGAAAAAAATGCACAATATTTACATTATATGTTAGAATCATAGAATCACCAGGTTGGAAGAGACCCACCAGATCATCGAGTCCAACCATTCCTATCAAACACTAAACCATGCCCCTTAGCATCTTGTCTACCCATGCCTTAAACACCTCCAGGGAAGGTGAATCAACCACCTCCCTGGGCAGCCTGTTCCAGTGCCCAATGACCCTTTCTGTGAAAAACTTCNTTGCTCTTCTCTGGACTCGCTCCAGAGCCTCAACATCATTCTTGTGGTAAAAGGCCCAGCTGGATTTAACACCGTTTCCCACCACTCTCTGGGCCCGGCCATCCAACCAGTTTTCCACTCAGGAGAGTGTGCGCCTGTCCAGGCCAGAGGCTGACAAGTTCCGTATCATGTTAATGTGTTTGTCTATAAGACAAAGTCATACTTCAAACAATTTATCTAGATGTTATAAACACTTTAATTTGTTCTAAATATATTCTCTGGGTAAGTTTATTTTTTCCACAGGTGGAATGAGCTTGCAAATTTTCTAGAGTCACAAGAGACCATTTTATCCTATCTATCTATCTATCTATCTATCTATCTATCTATCTATCTATATTTTTTTAAGTTATTTTGCTCAGACCCTTCCTATTCTATCCCAAGTAAGATTAATAAATAGGTACAGGCCTTGAAATTAAAATTTATAGCATTTTCAACTTGCTGCACACACCGATTTTCACACAGTCTTGTGTTTTCCCCCATGTCTTTCTTTCCTGCCTCTCTGATAAGCTTACACTTCACTCCAACAAGCCCAATATAGGAATAAGAGCAGGGCAATGTTTCTATTCCTGTCTTTACCACTGACTCACTGTACGGTTTCTTAGTATTTGCATCTATCTATCTAATCCTCTGGTATCTAAGAAGATGAATGTGACAATGTTTTCTTTCAGCTAAGAGCATTCAAAATGCCTCCCTCTGTGTGGATTCTCCTGTGCTTAATAAGAGTCAAGTTCACACTGCAGCCTTCCTATAGGTGAGGATAGTTAGCAGATGTTTTGACTTCTACCCAGATGCCCACTTTAAATACAAATGTAAGAAATTATTTTTTTCCAGATATCTACCCTCAAGTCAGGTTTTTCTTCAGCCAATACCCTCAAAGTTCTGAGGTACAGCACTCAAAAACATATGCACACAAACCAGCAGTATCACATATACTTCCTTTTACAATGACTGCTAAAAGGATCTAGAGATATTTGCAGAGCATAAAGATTTCCTGGGAACTGGAGATACACACAGACACTGCAAACAGTTGTTTTTATAAGGATGATGCTAGCTACCTTTTGCTATGGAGCCCTGTAGCACTACCGTCTGCTGAATATGCAAAAGAACTTTTCAGTGCTATATTGCTTTAATTCCTTCTACTGTTCCATTTACAGGTCTTCAAAGATACATTCTGTTCTTCAGCATAATTGTATTTATTGTTAAATAAGAGTAAATGTATTGAGCCAAATTAGCAAGTGTGTGGATAACTCTTACAAACTAAGATTTAGTCCTTAGTATCAAAATGAAAATCAGAGACCTGCTGTGGCTGGCAGATGTTGGCAAAATCCATGTACTACCGATGGTCCCAAGTAAGTCAAGGTCTGGAGTTGGTTTTTTACTTACACCCTATGTTGTTTTGACAGCTACTACTGTTTTAACAAAGTATCAATTTTGTTAGGAAAGACTATATAAATTGTTTGAAATATGACTTTGTATTACAGACAAACACATTAACAAGAAACACATTCCAGTTTTTAGTGTCACAGCAGGAATAACTCTGTGGGCTGCATTGTGAAGATTGTGGTCTCCAAGGCACAAAGCAACTAGGATCTTAAAAGACATGACCAAATGTTAACAATCTGTTATGAACTGGTACAATACAGCTAGTTTATCTTAAATATGATCATTTTAATAGTCTAAATTGCCAGCTTTGCTATTCGAAACTTCCCTAAAAAATTTCCAGTCTCTGTTCTAATTACCTAGAACATCATAACAGTACACTGGAAATCAGATATTTGCTGGCTTGAAAATTACATGTATTGGCACTAGTGGATAAAATAGTTCTAATTCAGAGGCAAAAAGAACATATAAAATACCTAATCTGAAAATGAATACATTTGCCATGTTAAGTAATTGCAAATTGAAATTTTCTATTCATATCCCAATCTCTTTTCTCATGACAGGATTACTGTATGAATTCTTCCAAAACAAAAGACCGCACCTTATTTGCATGAGTGTACCTCATTGAAAGCAGGCTGTAAATACATGCAAGACATTTACCTGACAAAAGTAACGGTAAATAGAAAGCTGTTGACATACATCAGAAAACACTTTTGGCTGAAAAAAAATACGGAGGCAAGGTTTTGGGTGCTTGTGTCTGAGGAAACACATGAACAACCTTCTGCTAAATGTAATAGAGCTAAAGTAGAGGCGATTTAGGTTTCTGTGTTTTTTGTTTCTTAACACTGGATTTCAATTAAAAACAAAAAATAAAGAGCAAAGACCCATTTGGGTGAAAACTCAGCTTCCGATATCAGACATGAGAGTGTTCTTGCTGTGAGCAGACACGAAGCATGATCCTGCTCTTTAAGAAACCTGAAATTTGATCACATTCTCCCAAGGGAGGAGATCCTCAGGCAGCGCCAGATCCTCCTCCACACTCCTCACAAACCACAAGCTGCCAAGAGCCTCCCTGAGCGATGCCGCGGGGCAATCTCCTGCCACGCATCCACGAAGCTTGCTTGGTGCCGGACTCTCCCCACCATCCCTCCAGCTGTGCAGAAAGTCGCTGCTCACCTATTCCCATTCTTAGCGGTGCGGTGAGTACCCCGGGGAGCCAAGGTGGGTGGCAATGCTCCGGCTGCCCCATCGGTGCAGATGGGGAGCGTGGCGGGCAGCCCACGGGTGCTCATCGGGTGCCTGCTGGGCACGCTGGTGCTGAGCACGCTGGTGGGCAACGCACTAGTGTGCTTGGCTGTGCTGCGCTTCCGACACCTGCGTGCCAAGGTCACCAACTGGTTCGTGCTCTCACTGGCCATCTCTGATCTCTGTGTGGCCATCCTGGTGATGCCCTGGAAGGCAGTCACTGAGGTGACCGGTGGCTCCTGGCTATTTGGAAGCCGCTTCTGTGACACCTGGGTGGCCTTTGACATCATGTGCTCCACTGCCTCCATACTCCACCTCTGTATCATCAGCGTGGACAGGTACTGGGCCATTGCCAGCCCCTTTCGATATGAGCGCAGGATGACACAGTGCCTTGCCTGCACCATGATAGCCACAGCCTGGATCCTCTCCATCCTAATCTCCTTCATCCCGGTGCAACTACACTGGCATAAAGCCAAGGATGTGAGGTATCCAGGCTCCTGGCTGGCTGGATTGCCTCGCTGCGATGTCATCCTGAACCGCACTTATGCCATCACCTCCTCCCTCATCAGCTTCTACATCCCTGTGGCCATCATGATCATCACCTATACTAGGATCTACCGAATTGCGCAGGCCCAGATCCGCCGCATCTCCACCCTCGAGCGAGCAGGGGGACAGTGGCCAGCTCACAGCAAAGAGCCCACCTCCTCTTTGCGGAGTTCCCTGCGCAAGGAGACCAAGGTACTCCAGACCCTCTCTATCATAATGGGAGTCTTTGTTTGTTGCTGGCTGCCATTCTTCCTGCTCAACTGTCTGCTGCCCTTCTGCCAGCCCAAGCTGGAGAGTGACCATGAAGAACTGTCACCCTGTGTTAGCCAAACCACCTTCAACATCTTTGTGTGGTTTGGCTGGGCCAACTCCTCAGTGAATCCAGTGATCTATGCTTTCAATGCAGACTTCAGGCGAGCTTTCAGTAATCTGCTGGGCTGTCGGTGCTTCTGCTGTGGCACACCCAGATCCACTGTGGAGAGGGTCAACTTCAGCAATGAGCTTGTTTCCTATCACCATGACACCACGTGCCAGAAGGAAGGACCTGCCTTGTCATCGGTACCCCCTCCTGCTGTCACTGCTGTCTGGGTGCAGCCCATACCACATGCCATAAGCCTTCAAGGAGAGGGCAGCAGTGAGGAGAAGCCTATGGAGAAGAGGCCTGTGATTTCTCAGACACAGGCTGCCCCTGGCAGCAGCCTCAAGAGTCCTCAGGAGCCAGCTACTTTGCAATTTGATTATGAGACAGAGCTATCCCTGAAAACTGTTGCCCCCTATACAGAGCTTGATCAGTGTGAGGGCTCCTATTGCCCTGTTCCAGAGGTATAAGCGATTGAGAGTTCCTCAAACATACAGCCCAGCTCACTCTGCCTGCACATGACATACACCCACGTCCCATCAAAGTCTCATCCCAGACAGCGGGGGACCTGCTTCTCTTAACTGTAAGAAAAAAAAAAAAAGGCAAGACTGGGGGAAATATTCCTAGGAATAAAGATAATTAAACACTGGAGTAGCTTTCCTAGGGAGGTTATGACATTTTCTTAGCAAAAGTCTTCAAGATAACATTGCTGAACATCTGTCAGATGATACTGGCATTATTAACCCTGCCTTGGTGCACAGGCATAGTGTAATGGTCTCTTGAGAACTTTGAGTCCTACCTCACTCCAACAATATAACTCCTTCAGCATTGAGCTTAACATGTTTGATTTTTTTCTTCCATGCAACAATGCTTCAGTATTTTCTTGAAAGCAAAAAAAAAAAAAAAAGCATATAGATAAGAACTTTGAGACTCCATTGGTGTATTTACCTTCTCTTTGTGATTACTGATTTTTCTTAGCATTTAACAGCTACCATTCAGCATGGTACCTCATTAGAAGAGCAACCCTGAAATAAACCCAGTGTTTCCTTAAAAGAGATACAATATCTGTGGGTTTTATTTTGATTCCCTTCAGTTATTTCCTAGGTGATCTTGTGAACTGTACATGGATTCATATCCTAAAATGTTGATCAGATTACGAGAGAAATTTTCTTGATACATTCCTTCTTTCTTACATAAAACAAAGATGTATGTAAGAGTGTCTGCATCTTATCTCCTCCAAAAACCATTAAGTTGTATCCTAGAGCTGTAAGAGTCTTCTCATCTTATCCCCTCCACACTAAGACCCATCCTGGGGATATAATGCTCTCCCCATAAGACCCTACCCTGAAGTGAGAGTCCCTGGCTGCCTGCTGCACTTCTGTTTCTGTTGCAAGAGCTTCAGCTGGCTCCATCCCCTAGAGAGTTAACTCTCTGCCCACACCATCTTCCTTCCTGTGGGCAGGCAGTCTTTTGGCAGTCAAAGCCACACGTGAAATTATTATAGAATCATCCATTATCCATAGGAGCATTTTTTTTTTAGGATGAGTACAGTTTCATCATTAGTGATAAAAGATGCTAATTAGTGGAAAGGAAAGATGTACCTTCAGATAAAGTTTGCCCTGCTTTTGGGAGCTGCCTTGCCCAGGAAATAGTCCTGACTTAACACACAGAGTGATGAAAACAGTGTATGACTGAGTGGGTGGCAGAAATTAAGCAATGAATATATTTGAATAATGTTTCTCTTAAGAATAATCAGAAATGCATGGTAGTTTTGATTTATGGATCTATATTTGTGTCAAGAATAGAAAAAGCTCTTTGTATTGGTGCTTGTGGCTATAGTTTAAACAGGTTCATTAATAGGTCAGATTGTACATGAAAATAAATGGAGATTTACCTGAATTAAAAAGAAAAAACAACTGGTCTTTATTGAAACTTTAAAAAAAGAATAATTCAAAATTGCTTTAAGTGATGCTAGAAAGTATTGTTTGTACCTAATTGATTATAGTCATTATCAATGTGCAGAAGATAAACATTACAATAGCTTACAGCCATAAAGTTCATTGTGGTAAGCACCGTGTAGTGTTCAAGGCTGCAATAAATTTCAGAAAATGCATTCTATAAACTGTTTATACTCATTTTAAGAGGCATATTACTGGAAAGACGTCATAAGAAAGGTACACTGCATGGCCCTTCAGACTACATCTTCTACTGCTGCTGATTTAAAAACACAAATATTGATATCATGTGCATTTCCATTATTATAGACTGGGAAAGTTCCAGAATGTTAAGCATACCATATTAAGCAATTCTGTGAAGAGTAAATGAGCAAGACTTATTTTCACAAGAATTTTTCTAGTCATCAACTGTGATTCCCATTAACATTTTTCTCATAACAGGGCAGGATGCTGTGTTAGATTACACAAGATTCTATTAGTATTGTTAGGTTCAAGTGTGATGAAATACATGAAAATTATTACAAAAAAGCCAAAGCTTTACTTCAGCAGAAATTAGGAGGCAAAACTATTTCCTAGTTATATCTTTGCACCCACTCAAAAGAAACACCTCCAAAGTAAAACCTCATTAGCCCATTGTTATCCATTTCTGGGTCACAACTTTCTTAGCTTCACAGAAATCACAAATGATGAAGTTATTATTTTAGGGAGATCTGTGCATGCTCCTCAAACATTTTTTGTAACTCTGATCAAACCTACATGTTACTTTATGCATTCACTACAATATACATTGGGTATTTTATTGACTAAAAGTAATTCACTTCTGTGCCTACTAGTTCCACATTTAAAATACCATTAATGTCACAGTGACCTAAAAAATGTTTGGGTTTTTTTTTTAAATAACCTTGGTGGCAAAATAGTCCAACTTCACAGATAACACGTCTAACCACTCCTAACAGCCAATGGCTAAACATCCAAATAAAAACATGCTCCAGTTCAGAAAGTAGGGCTTTACGATGGATACCAAATGCCCTCTCCACTTCGTCAGATAATACCCATTTCCTTTCCTTATGTCAATTTAAGTTCTCAACTAGATACATGTCCTGAGAGTTCTTATTTCTTTATGTAACACATCCGAAATAAATACAAACTTTGTGATTAATTGAAAGTTTATGTAGCTGAGATGATATGGCAGTCCTCATTGATACATTGCTCATGTAAAACAGGAATAATGTCTCTGTAGACATCTTGGGTGGCTGTAGTGATGATTATCCAACTGAAATCTTTATCCTGCTGTTCAATTTCTCTGAAATTGTTCATTGGGTTTAAAAACTAATCATGGGCATAAACAGACACAGATACGTGCATGCACATGTGCACACCTTCTACAACAACAAGACCAAAAAGTAAACAGCATTTTTCAAGGAAAAGGAATGGGAAGCTTCAATGTAGAACTGTCTGAAGCAGGAAATACAACAGGGCAACGATGAAAACTCTTTCCTCATGAAACACCAAAGCTGATTCCCAAAATCCTGTGAGGCAGAGCTGCCAGTTGACATATCCTTAACCAGCCATCAGGGGGTTGGTTCCAAGACCCAATGTGGTACCACCAGTTACACACAGCACCTTTGTAGCAGGAGGCAACAGAAGGACACAGCAAAGATGTATTTGAAGACAGCATTAACATAAAGTTTAATCTTGTTTCTAAGCAGTACTTGTAAAAGGATACACACATGCATCCTTGACACTGTGATGATATTTCTGTGTTCTGCTGTTTATTGTTACTTGTTTGCCTGTCATCTTATTTGTGTAGGGCTTTATTTTGCAGTACACAGACTTTCAGATCACCATTGACTTTAAGAAGCTTGCTGCAGCTCTGCCTCTATGCGTATCAGTTCCAGAAAGGAAAAGGGACTGAAAAAGCATGTATCACTTGGCATGAAAAAACCCGAAACCTTGAGACAATTCCACAATTCAAACCTTAATAATAGAGACATTCTCAAAACCCCTCCCCATTAACAAAATCATAATAAGCAAAACATAAAAAGCTTATATTTCCTTCCATTCTCCCAAGCCCCTCAAACTAGAACTCTACCCATATATCCAATCTGCAGGGAAAGTCTTTCATCTTCCCCACCTTCTTTCTCACTCACAAACAGATACAGACATGTGGACACTGCAGAGGGAAAGGGTTTCCCTCTTCCAGCTCTAACTCACGCCTTCCTTCCCACTATAGGCTTCTCCATCTTTGAATAATATGCAGAGCAGAAAAAGAGAAAATTGAAAGGAAGCCACCAGCACCAAAATGATGAATAATGCCACTGTCCAAAGTCTAAGCAGCTACTTCTCATGGCAAAAAACAGTATAGTCATATAGATATTCAGCTTTATGTATATATAAGCTTTTGGATCCCCCCCACTCTGATGCTTTCATAAAAGGCTGTGAAAATTATTTTAGCCTTTATATGTTGCAAAATATGTTTCCAAAGCATCAGGATAAAATATTTCTCCAAAATTAGTCTTCCTTCCTTTCTTGCTAAATTGCTGTAATTTCTTTTCCCAAGTTGAATACAGACTAAATAACATTGTGTCTGTCCTTATAAAGTCCATCCAAGTACATGCACAAATGGAAAATTAATTAAATAATTCTGATTTAGCAATGCATACAGAAAGGTAAAATTACTAAATCTTACCCACAGGTTTATAGTTAGGTTTAACTAACAAATTCTGAATTAAGTGTAAGTAACAATGAAAGGGAAGTACAGATTATACCTCAACTTTGTGTATTTTTTCCTTATCTCTCTGATAAAAAGCTAATGTCTTAACATTTCAGTAAAACATTAATTTTGGTGAGAAACTGCCGACCTAGGTAGCAAAAAGAGAGATCTTATAAAACTTCATTGCCTTAAGCATCTGTTATTTCACTTTTGCCAAAATCATGCCATTTGTGTTGGATTGCAGATGATGCACCTACACACACACCATAGTAAGTATATGTCATCATTTAAGTAAAAAATCTTCTGTAAAAATTCTTTGTTCTTCATGAAGATATTTTTCCTCACCTGAGGGATTGAAGTGACTTTCTGGATGTTAAGCACTACCAGTTCAGTCCCCTTGGATTCTGATGTACTTAAATGGGTTTTTTTTCACCGTGGTTACAGACTCCCATCACATAACTCTTAAATTATAACAGTGAGATGAATAAAGTTAACTCACTTATCTGCATCATTTCCCCTTTCCTACTGCAAAGGAACATACAGCAAGATGCACCCCCTGGGCAGGGGCTACTCCTCAAATTTCTGGTTCTTGTAAGAATTGATTTGTATTTATGCCAAAGAAAGGCATAAAGGTGTTAATGAGTTTTCCTAGCACATTTGGCTTGAAAAAAATGTTATCATAACTCTGACCCAGGCTTGTTATCCCACCCCAACTCCTACCTGCATCTAATCATTTGAGACATTCAGGAAAACTCAGGGGTTATACCTGCATTTCACATTTTCTATGTTAACTAGTTACATGATTGGAACTAGATGATCTTTGAGGTCCCTTCCAACCCTAACTAATCTATGTTTCTATGATAGGAAAACCAACTGTCAATGGAACTACTGACAGTAATAAATTAAGCGGGGACACATATGCAAGATCTTTACATGTGCGTAGAAAAGATCCTGGGGAAAATGTAAATTTATCTTCATTAACCAGAGAAGCAGAATTTCATCTTGAGCCAGTTTTATTTTAGTTTAGGTAGTGTGAATACATTTCCATTTGTAAAATTTGAAGAAACCGTTGCTAGGTTCCCCTTTTTCTTTGATGAAAATTTTCATGGAGTTTTCTGCAGTTCAATATTTTAATGTTTTTAAGTAATTAAATTAATCTTTGCATCCATCCTCAGTTAGAATGCATCCGTTCATTTTATTCTTTTCATATTTAGATCTGAACCAGCTGAATGAAGTTTATATACACTATTTCATGGGCCCAAATCCTGTGACAACTTTTGCATGAAAGCTAACTAACTATCTGAGCTTGTATCAGTCAATAGAGACTGATTTATTGGACCAGGTGAAGATGCCTACTTTAGGATGAGAGGAACCCTCCCTCCCCAGACTCTAACTAGCTGAAGGGGGAAAGAAACCAGTGATGCAGGATATCAACAGACAGGAAATAACATGACCAAGTACACAAATTAGTTCCATTTTTTCTTCTGTTGGTAACAAAGTGTGATCTCTGATTCAGTTAAAAGTCTGACAAGAGGTAATGATTTTTACTATGTAGACAGAGCTGGATTTGAACCTGGTTTTGATGGTCAGCCTGAAAAACCTTACACTCCATTTAGATTTCAAGAAATAAGATAAATTGAAGTCATATGGACTACCACTTTTCCAAAGCAGTTTAAATAAATGAATGCATACAATAACAGAACAGAGATTATTTATTAATGCCTGAATCAGTAATACAGTCATCAGAGGCAGCATCACAGCAAATGTTCTTGGTGCTCATTTGTTCGCAAAGGGAGGGAAATATGTAACAGGCCTGAGTTTCAAGACAGAAAACTGGTAATTAGACATTTTGTCTCTTCTGTTGTGGACTACAGCAGAATATTAGTACTGCACAATGCAGTCTGGCAGCAAATTAACCTACAGGAGTAATTAATAACCATGATTTTCACTTGAAGTGTTCTTATCCTGCAGTACCAGTGCTTCCAAGCCATGAATTACAGTAGCACTAGACTGGTACCTCCTTGGTGTGCTGCCAGTCTTCAGCCTAAAGCTAGTCAAAAACTTAGAAAGAAAACATCTGCACCGTTATAACCCAGAAAGCCCTCTGCTAGTCACTCCTGCCATGAGGCCTTTCACACTCGCAGAAACGGTCAAAAGAAATCATCTGCTGTCCTAGTTGGACCTTCAGAAAAAGAAAGGCTTTTTCCCATATTCTCAAAATCCAGTACCTTTCCCAGGGTGCTGCTGGCTTCTGGGGACAGTGGTTGCTCCACAAGAATAGGACATCTTGAGATGCTCTGCTCAGGTCCTTTCTCCTGGCTCTGTGGCTGCTTCCTTCTGGTACGGTCCGTTCCTGCTGCCATTCAGTTAACAAGGTGTTGCAGGGCATCAGCACAATGGGTTTGCTGTGACTGACAGCACCATCCTGCTTAGAAGCAGAGTTGTTAGATAAGTGGCATCAATAACAAAAGCCCCATTTGCCATTACATTTATGCAGATGTTTCTCCACTGCAGCTGCAATACTTCTTTCAAACAGCTTTGAAGAGGTAACAGTGGCTACTTCTGCTTTTATTTCCTTTCCCACTTTTCATTTCCAACTGCATATCTTTCTTTAGGCCCCCTGTTTTGTCTTAACACCTTTCTCTGATCACAGGTATTCATCACAAGGCCAGTCCAATAGCCTAAACTGCTGTTGAACCCAGCCTAACAGTGTTTCACTCATAGGAAGTCTCTTCTTGAAAAAAATGGCAATTTTTCTTGACTGACCTGCAATAATTTTTTTTCATCACTTATGCATTTCAAGAACCTTTTAAGGTTAGATTTTAATAGGTATTTAGGTAGCAAGATCTTGAGGAGAATGCAAGGTAACTGCCTAAATGATTTCATCATTGAGAGGAAGGTGATGGCCTCTTCTCCTAAGTGACGGGGGACAGGACAAGAGGGAATGGCCTCAAGCTCTGCCGGGGAGGTTCAGGCTTGACATAAGGAAAAAATTCTCCACAGAAGGGGTCATTGGGCATTGGAACAGGCTGCCCAGGGAAGTGGTTGATTCACCTTCCCCGGAGGTGTTTAAAGCATGGGTGGATGGGGTGCTGAGGGGCATGGTTTAGTGTTTGATAGGAACGGTTGGACTCGATGATCTGATGGGTCTCTTCCAGCCTGGTTATTCTATGATTCTATGATAAACTGTGCTTATACAAGGCACAAGCAAGCATATAGAGCAACTGTTACTGGGAACAACAAGGTGTTTTCAAGACACAGCAGCTTACTGCTTCTTTCAAAAAGAGGTTATATTTTCACTGTGCTGCTGACAGCTTATTCTATTGGAGGAAAATAAAGAAGCTTTAAAGATACTTGTAGAATAAACCATTTCTTTGTGGTGGGTTATGTCTGTGGTGGGTGATAAAAAGGTTATAATGGTCCTCAGAGGCACCATCTTAGCACATCTGGGGACAATCTAGGGACATGAGAATACAGATGAAGTATAATGTCTTTTGTGCTATTCTGATATCTGACCTGAAATTGATAATTCATATAAACTCTGATTTTGTTTGAGGCATAGATCACTCCATTCACAACTACCACTAACTTTTACTTCCAGATAATGTAGAATAGGCACTTATCTGAATATACATTATCTTTATTTTTTTTTATAGAAGAGTAATTTTATTCCACTTCTGAATAATCCTCTTTGTGAATTTAAGCCTAACTTTCAGAGAAACACAAGCTGGAAAGGAAAAAAAATTGAATTTTAGATGTCTAGTTGAGCTCCAATTCTTTAGAATGTCTGTCTTTATAAATCTGAAACACGTAATTTTGGGGTGGCACACTGAGTTCGACTAATGCCTCAAGTCATGTGCTTTCAAGAATACATGGTTTTGAAATTTTCAACTCAAACTACAAGACATTTGATCTATTTTGAAGAACTCCATCTTGTTTACAACAGGGTTGTCAAATGATTATAATCTGATTCCTTTTTGAAGAACTCTGCAACTGCATTTTGTCAATGAAACCCTTACAACTTACATTTTCCAAATGTGAAATTTCCTCATATTTCATAAAAGAAAAATATGAAGCAATATCACCCCTCAGTTTTCTCAGCAATCTGCATAGACATTTCCTCCCACTTATGGTGAATGGCAAGTTCATGTTGCAGTATCACTTTTTACATTACCAGCTTCTATTATGCTCAAACTATGCCTGCTGCTCCTCAAATAAAAGTGCTCCTAAACATCTGATAAAAGCATTTTAATAGTCTATCTCTTCAATCATTTTAGCTTCTTTTTCTTCCTTCCTTCCACTCTTTAACCACTCTTATCACTTAAATTATGAAATGAGCCTTTCATAGCACGTTTGTCATCTCCACCACTTTGTGAAAGACAGCAAAGAAAGAGTTTCAAGATGCATTTATTGAGGTAATTTTAACACTTCACACTTCTTGAAATGTTCAAATTGAAAAGGTACTCCCCCTGCTTCTTCTGTCTATTTCCAAAATAAGTGGCCAAGATCAATTGAAAAGGCAGCTAATTTTAATTCTACAATACTTGCATGTTCTGGGTTCTTTTAATTGCATCTAGATCTGTATAAGTGTCACTACAACAATGAGGAATATATTTTCTGCTTCTTTAAATTAACTCTAGGATGACGAGCTCTAAGTTCTATGAAAGGAAATTGCCTTTTTTTGCTATCTTAATGAAGTCCTCTGTGTAGCAGTAGCTGAAATAAATGCTTTCTATGATGTCCTTTACTAGATTTACTAGAGATCGGAGGCTGATTTATTTTGAACCAGCTTAAAGAATGGAAACAGCAAATCTGAAGTTCAGCCTTTCCCAAGACCTACATTTTTCATCAGCTGATAGAAAAGCCTGGAGTGGTAAGGGTGTTTTAGCAACTGCCATACCGAGCTCAACAAGGGGCATTGTTAATGCCAAGGTCATAGCATGAATTAGAGTGTGAAATGAAGGTAGGAAATAGTGGTCATGTGGGTTCTCTGCAAAAAGGAGACAACAATAAGTCTTTGAGAAACAGAAATGAAACAACTTCATAAATTCACTTATGAAGTTAAAGAATAACTACATAACCTTTACATAATTGAAGAAAAGCATCCTCACAGTGGAAGACAGATTATAGATGAAACCATTTAAGAAGTGACATTCTAAATATGAAAAATCACATGCTTAGGAAAACAAGCATGTAGTTATGCATCTCTAATCAGAAATACAACAATATGAGTTGAGAATATACAAGTCAAAACAAGGAATGTACACACAGTGCAAGCAACAGGACAGTTCCTATGGAGCAAAGCAACCACTACCAAAACCTCAAATCACTAAGGCTTCCTGAACTCCAGCATGAAAAAATAGCATTGGAGAACACAAGACAAATGACTCAGACCAGCTTGTGAAAAAGTTGCAGGGAATGCAGGATAGAAAAGACAGTGGAAACATACCTGGAACATTTTTTGTTAAAGCAAATGACTTGAGGAGAAACTGTATGGAGGGATGATTCTGAAGCACCTTACAGTGGCCTGGCTTCCAAAGAGCATTCAGCAGCGTGTGGTGTTGCAGCATAAGAAATTTACTTATAAAGCTACTAATCTCTGACCAATACTATGCATTTTCTTTAGCTTTTCCATAATTTAGCAAAAAGTCATCTTTTGAATGAAAGGTTGAGTTGAACTTAATTGGAACTTTATTGGCAGGGAAGGAAAGAACCAACATATGCTAAAAAACCCCCAAACATATAAAAAACCCTGACAAATGCATCCACTTGACCCCAGCTAAGAGCTTAAACAGGATCTAGAAGAAAATTGAAAGGAAAGGAAAATTTGAGCAAGGACATTCTTGTTTCACTTTGTTCTTTCTGTACTACTGGAAACAGGACACAAACTCCTGAATTTCAGCTATCTGCAGGTTGAAGGTGCTAATAATAAACCTGTAAATAATCTTACAAAACTTTTCAGTAGCCATGTTCATTTGCCAGCTTGTGATGGAAGGAGGAAAGATTATGAAAAATACTACATGACTTTGCCTTGCAGTGCTATAGTTCAGAGTGAGGGGCCATACAACCACCACATTCAGAAGATCCTCCAGCATAACTGGACATGAAGCATTAGACATCTCTACCAGTCAAGCCAGTAAATGCTTCATACACTTTAGGGACTGAACATCATCTCCAGCAGAGATGAATGGGACTGTTTGGAACCTAATGTAATATTTTATTCTGCTTCATGACCAAATTGAGAAATCTGTGTCTCTGTGGCTCTTCAGACACCAGTTGGTCTTTTATACCATGCGGAGCTTGGTTTGCCCTGAACAAAACCAGGTAATTGAGGTCAGTCTCTCTTTAGAAGATGCTTATTACCACATTGAAGATTATTTTATTCTCTTGAGCCAGTAACAAGAAATCAGGAAAAAATGATTACTCAAACAAGTAGGTTAAACACAGCTATGCTTATGCTGTGCATTTAAAACAGTTTAGGTTTATGAATCAGTGTTCTTGATGCTACCAACTTTTCTGAAAAGGAACTTATAAAGATAGGACTGGAGACTGTGGGTACTTTCCACTTGTAAAGCCAAACTGTTCTTGCAATCATTAATAACTGCTACTGCAATCCTAAGGGCTAGAATAAGATAAATAAGCATTATTCTTCACAGTGACAGGAGCTTTCATAAAATACCCAAATGGTTAACTCAATTGAATTTTCGAATCTCAAGCCCCTGAAGTCAAATCCTAACCCAGTTTCCTGTACAGTATCTTCAATGTGGGCAAATTGACCTACAAACACAATATAAGGGGGGGGTTGGTTCAGAGTTAAATTTCAAGAGGATAGTTTATTCATTGGACAATGAAAAGTGCAATTAAAGCCATGATCTGAACCTCTGAAATGGAAAGATACATAAAGAGACAGCTTTAAGCAGTGGCTGAATTCTTGCTTTTGTCATATTTGCCTTCTTAGTTCTTTTCCTCTTCAGGTTAATGTGCCTATTTCTTAAATTGTTTCATCACAAACCAAGTTTTCTAGATCTGCGATATTCTCGATGCTCTTCTGTACACTCAGTCCAGTTATCTCTTTTTTTTTTTTTTGAAGAGTAATGGTTAAAACAGGATACAATGCCCCAGCCAGAGCCTCTGTTTAGTCTATGCCTTATTTCTTGTGTCTTATAGGCAATATCCTNGAATGGGACTGTTTGGAACCTAATGTAATATTTTATTCTGCTTCATGACCAAATTGAGAAATCTGTGTCTCTGTGGCTCTTCAGACACCAGTTGGTCTTTTATACCATGCGGAGCTTGGTTTGCCCTGAACAAAACCAGGTAATTGAGGTCAGTCTCTCTTTAGAAGATGCTTATTACCACATTGAAGATTATTTTATTCTCTTGAGCCAGTAACAAGAAATCAGGAAAAAATGATTACTCAAACAAGTAGGTTAAACACAGCTATGCTTATGCTGTGCATTTAAAACAGTTTAGGTTTATGAATCAGTGTTCTTGATGCTACCGACTTTTCTGAAAAGGAACTTATAAAGATAGGACTGGAGACTGTGGGTACTTTCCACTTGTAAAGCCAAACTGTTCTTGCAATCATTAATAACTGCTACTGCAATCCTAAGGGCTAGAATAAGATAAATAAGCATTATTCTTCACAGTGACAGGAGCTTTCATAAAATACCCAAATGGTTAACTCAATTGAATTTTCGAATCTCAAGCCCCTGAAGTCAAATCCTAACCCAGTTTCCTGTACAGTATCTTCAATGTGGGCAAATTGACCTACAAACACAATATAAGGGGGGGGTTGGTTCAGAGTTAAATTTCAAGAGGATAGTTTATTCATTGGACAATGAAAAGTGCAATTAAAGCCATGATCTGAACCTCTGAAATGGAAAGATACATAAAGAGACAGCTTTAAGCAGTGGCTGAATTCTTGCTTTTGTCATATTTGCCTTCTTAGTTCTTTTCCTCTTCAGGTTAATGTGCCTATTTCTTAAATTGTTTCATCACAAACCAAGTTTTCTAGATCTGCGATATTCTCGATGCTCTTCTGTACACTCAGTCCAGTTATCTCTTTTTTTTTTTTTTTGCAGATGCCCATTAAATGTTGTCTCATTCAGCCTGTGATTCAGTGTAGCTTTACATGTATTGCTGCAGGCATGTTACTTAGAATTGTAATCTTGAATTTGTGCAGGTATTTCAGGTTTGTATCTTACACTTCTCCCCACTGAGCTGAATTCCATGGTTTAGATTGTTACTGTGAGTGTTCATGTAAACTTTTAATTTGGCTTCGAATCTAAGAGGAGTTACATGATAAGCACGCTACTTCATTTACTTCAATGGATGGCCCCATTAACTCCTCCTATATTTGTTTTAGGTTCTCTGCTTATACAAGGTCATTATCTTTGCCACAGTGCACACTGATCATGTATTCAATGAGAACTCCATAACTTGCTGACTTCTAGAACAATAAAAGGTTATATTCTAACAGGAAAGGAAAGATAAAGAGAAGTCAAAACCTAGCTACAGCAGCAACAGACCAACCAGATTATTTTAACTGCAAACACAAACCAAAAAGATACGGTAGTTTTAGTAATGTAAGAATTATTTCGTCCTGTCAAAACCAAGAGACAAAATCACAGCGCGTACAGGAAAATCAATATAGAAGCAGTGAGTGTCAAATACTAACATCTGCTTTACTGCAAAAGATGAGCCATAATCACTGAGGAAAACGTGTGGGAAAATGCAGGAGCCAGGAGAACATGGAGCAGATTAAGAATGATAAAACTACTATATGAGGAGGTTAGGCAGGCTTTCATTCGGTTTCGTTTTCTTTCCTTAGTTCCTGAACAGTAATAACTTGCATGAGATTTAAAGTAAACTGTCCAAATAGCGTCACAGCAAAACATTCATTAAAGTACATAGCAATATTTCCCTTTGAAACTGGTACTCTTAGGGATAAACTGCTATAAAAGCAATCTCAAATACATCAGACAATCCATTTCACATTGCATAAATGATAGCAGGAATGTAGAAAATGGACAAGGATATCACTGTAAAATATAGCAATTAAAGGTGGTCAGAACTTAATCTGAAAGCAACTCTGAGGTCTGGCAGACTAATAAGCCAAGGCACATGATGTGCCTTATGCTCACTGGACCCATAGAGGGTCTTAAAATCACAATGCAGTTCTTTATGGTGCCTCATGGTACACATAGCCCTATGTTAGATGCCGAGATTCCTCCTACAGCCCATGGGAGGTGCTCGGCAGACATGGAAAGGATTTACACAATCCAGCGTGTCAAGAAAGGAGCCATGCACAGCTAATAATCAGCTAAGCCTTGTCCTTCAAAGATAGTTGTGCACGTAATTTCAGGACAGAAGGAGATATAAGCTTCCACTTGATTCTCTTGGTTTTAAATAATCTCTTTTGGTTTGTCTCTTAAGTCCTTCTCATGACCCCTCAGCCCTGCTGCGTCCCCCCGCCCCAACCGCTGCTCAAACACACAATCAGAGGGACATTCTCTCTAACTTTCAAAGAACAGCATTACTTAGATGAAACTTTAGCTTAAATCAAATATTCCATGTCCTGTAATAACAACTACTCCTTGTATCGGGGGTCCCATGCACTCTGGCCAGGGCAACTGTCCACACTGTGCCCCAGCTCTGGAAGAGATGCAATTCAGCTACTGCCTTGCACCAACAGCACGATGAGCTGGGCAGTGTCACTACAGGGATGTAACTGGATAGAAAAATTTCTTCACTCAAGGGTTTCTTAGGCACTGGAACAGGCTGCCTGGGGAGGTGGTTGAGTCACCATCACTGGAAGTATTTAAAAGACAGGTAGATGAGGCACTTAGGAACATGATTTGCAGTGATAAGACTAGGGGTAATGAGTATATGCTGGAGAGGGGAAGATTTAGGCTAGACATAAGGAAGAATTTCTTCACCATGAGAGTGGTGAGGCACTGGCACAGGTTTCCCAGGGAAGCCATGGCTGCCCCATCTCTGGAGGTGTTTAAGGCCAGATAGGATGGAGCCTTGGGCAGCCTTATCTAGCGGGATGTGTTCCTGCCTATGGCAAGGGGCTTGGAATTAGATGAGCTCTAAGGTCCCTTCCAACACAAACTACACTCTGATTTGGTAGTGGACAGGTACAGTTGGGCTTGATGTTTCTAAAAGTCTTTTCCAGCATAGTGATTCCATGACTCTATGAACTATAGGGTACGAATACTCATGGGACATAGGAGCGTATCTATAGAGATCTCAGTAGCCACCCCCCCCACCCCCGAAGCCCATGAGGGCTCAGGGGATGCTTACACCTCCCCTACAAGTGCCCCAGGCAGGAAGCAGCTCTGCCAGGTGGGACACACTGCCCTGCAGGGACAGTGGGTGTGCCAGGACCTTGAGGGCTTTGAGGGAGTAGCACAGCACCAAGAAGGCTGGGACAGAGGCGCAAAATATGTCATCATTCATGGAACTGAGGGCCAGGGGGCTTTGGAGAGCCAAATTCTGACCAGCAGTTTCTGAAACTGCAGAAACAACAACAACAAAAAAATCTACATTGTTTTGAAATTTCCAGCATATTTTTTTTACTTGCACTCTCCCAGTACAGAAGCCAGCCCTTGCATTAACAGTGTGAGAAACATTCATTCATTGATAAAATATTGAAAATGACAAAATCTAGCCACCAACTAAGAAAACCCAATACAGTAAGGCCTTCTAGACAAGATCTTAAATCCTCAACAGAATCTGTTCCTTTCCAGTCCTATGCCAGCTCTACCACAACATATGCTTGTCACCCCTCCAGACTTCGATCAGCCACCCAAATCTGCCCACACACCCACTTTGCAGACAGTCTTACCTCTGCTCTCCCACTGCAGCCGTGGTTGTCCTTCATCACTTCTCCAGTTCCTGGCATCTCTTCCTTCTCTTCCGACCACCCAGCATCCTCAGCAAGAGGAGCCAGCATAGCCAGCCTGCCTAGAACAAGCCCCAGGTGCCTCCCCTGCAGGCCTGATAAACTCTCCCAACCCAGAGGCGGTTGCTGCTGGGCATAATTAATGAGAACCTTTCTGATACACAGCTGCAGGTCCAGTTGCCACCACAAGTGCTGCCAGCTGAGGGTATCAGAATACTAAATGTATCAGTCTTGCAAGGAAAAGCATGAGCTAATTTAAAACAAAAAAAAAAAAAATCAATTGACTTCATAGCTTCTTGATTTTAAATTCTGGGAGCTCTAATGCTTTGGATGTTTTTAGGGGTAAAAAAAAATAATTAGCTTTTTGTCATATTGCACACAATCAGCATTGTATTATTTCCTTTTGCTGCTCAGTAGATATAGCAGCCAGTTTGAATTCATCAATCATGTATTCATGAGAACATACAAACAGGTATCTCGATGTCTGGAGGTTCTGATAGAATCTCAAGAGCTGACAATACCATGTCTTGCTTTTCCTTTGGAGAAAAATCAGTGATGCTGAATCTGGGTATGGTTTTTGGTGCAGCTGGCTCCAGCTACCCTCTTTACTCACAGAAATCCCTCAATTTTATTAAATAGTGAGCTAATAACCTCCCTTTCCCCTCTTCCTGATTTTGAGGGGATAGTTACATTACTTTGATTCATGAGGTTAAAGCAGAAAGTAAGCTGTCTTGCTGTTTTTAACACTCCCCTCCTATAAAATAATGTTGCAAAGTTAATAAGTGAAACCTTCACTATTCTTCTAATACATTCATTAATCTTCTCTATCTCCAAAGGTTCAGCACAGGAGGGATACTCACAGTGATGGCAGCTTTAGGCAGACACAGCTTTGTCTGACTTAAAGCAATGGAAATGCTTTCAAGTTGGTTTGTTACCTGTGAGTTACACTGGACTGGTGCTGGAGAGAAGTCCAGTATCCACAGAATGCTACTGTTCTCAGCCCTGTCTGTTCAGTGGGACTAGCCCTTGGTCTGGAGAGCCATCCATCCATTTATTCGTAAAGGGAACGTGGAACTAAAATAAGCCGATATATACCAATATATCACCACATATAGTATACCTATTGCAAGTTAAGCTGCCACAGTGTTACTCAGTTGTCATAAGCTTGCTTAAAACACAGTTTTGGCTTAGCGGGCACTGGTTATTGTACATCCTCAGTGGATGAGTTACTGCAGCAGAGCTCACAAGTACTCTTGCACACACCTACGTTACTAATACTGACCCTGCAATCTACTTTCTCTGTTCGCTCTTCATTCATTTTACACTCAGGACCTGCAGGAACAGTGCCCAGCTTTGCCCCCATGCCTGCTTCCCTCAGCCCATTTCAGGACACGCAGAGTTAAACAGGGGAAGGCAGCAGTCGATGCTCCCAGAGGTGATACTGGGTCGCTGCCAGCACAAGCTATATGGTGCTGCAGGGGGTAGCCTGGGGATCAACTTGAAAAAGGAAAAGATCATCAAAATGGCTTAGCTGCAGAGAGTTTTCCCCAGAAACAAAGTGGTGGACTGCTGGAGAAGGCTGCTAGGAGACGTGGTGCAGGACCTGGTGGCGCAAACACCCCTGGCACAGCTGCCAGTCCTGAGGTGGCTGTGCTCAGGATGGCTCTGCAGTTTAAGACCCCAAACTCTGAGTGGTTCAGTCTTTTGTCCCGGTGTACAACAGGAATTATTTCCCACTTACTGTATATTTGGTCCCAGCTGGCCTGCAGACTGCCCCCAGCACCTCAGTGCCCTGGCCAAGGAGTTAGATGCTGGTGGATGCCCAGATTCAGGCTCTGGCACCCTCACATCCCCTCAATTTCTCTGTGGGTGCCCTTAGCACTGTCTCTGAGGACTTGTGCTCAAGGCCCTGTACAACTAACAAGGACATGCATGTAAATCTTGCTTATTCCACAAGCCAGTTAAACCAAGGCCTCAGCTGGGCCTGAGATATTTGGGAGAACTTGTTTTTTGGAAAAGGGGATGTGGTAGTGTTTTGGGCTACTGGGATTTAGGCTTAGGTCCCCACCCTCCTTGGGGGTTTTCATTCCCTGTGTTTCGGACCCTGTTTGTTGCTGTGCAATCCTCAGCAACTTCATTGCAGTGCTCACAGTCCAACATAAAAATTTGCTGCACCACCTCACCTGTGTAATAGGAGCAGGCACTGGCTCCGGGGCTGGGGGGCCGGCATGAGCTGATCAATAAAGATTAATTTTCTACAAGGTAACAAGAATTTTCTACAAGGCACAAAATGAGCTTAATTGTCAGGTGTTTGACACAGACTGGGATTTAACCCACATTCCTGCACCACTGCAGGAAGAAAGGAGGTGACTTTCTCATTTATACCTTCATAATTGCTCTGAACACTTTACAGTTTCAACAAGGGATATCTGGTTAATCAGTCTCAGTTCAACTATCAGCTCTACATGCGTGGTTTTGCATATTTGTTGTTTCTACATCTGATCATTCGACCTTGATGTTTTCTAACTGAATTTAAGACCAACTTGTTCTGGGTGAGCCTCCAAAGGGATATGTTTCTGGAGAATTATGATGCAACATAAAACCCATTAAGCTATTAACAAATAAGAATAAGGCAGAGCTGCCAAAAAAACCCAAAAACAAAACCCAAAAAAAGCACAACCATTCAAGTGGGACTTGTTGGATAATGGAAACTTGAAATCTTGGGGAATTTCTCTTTAAATGTCTCCGATATATCCTAGGCTCTCCCCTGTGCTGCGAGCCCTGTCTGAGACCCACTGTAAAAGCCAAGCAATACAAGAGGTGAGTGAATGGCAGGCTTTGACATTTTGCGAAACACTGAACCTCTTCCATGGTAATAATCTGGACTTTTAAGAATTCCAAGCTCAGTTCATAAATGCAGATACATGAATGAAGCTTATAGCCACACAGTACTACAGAGTTTAGATTAACTCTCCCTCACAATCTCACACACCCCTGCCTCAAGTACAAGCGTGTATGAAATGTTGTTCACCATGTGCTGTGCTTTGTGAAGTACGTACAGGCTGCGCTGGCCTCTTGGAAGGTAAATACTATGCCAAATTTATTTAAAGCATTCAGAAGGTTAACAACGCATGTTTTTCTGAGGGTGGAGAGGGCATGAGAGGGGTGCAAGGCGTTTCTGGAGCTCAGCCCACATTCCTGCAGTGTGGCCTGACTGAAGGTCTTTGTGGGCTCCAGCCTTCCTGCAGAAGAGACCCTTGTGGGGTCTGGACCTGCTCCCTGTTCAGGCACAGCATCACTGCCACACTACAACTGTTGTCGTGCAGGTCACCCTTGGGAAACCCATTTTAAGCTCACTGTAGAGCTGTTGGATCAGCTGGAGAAGTTTTATGTTCATCTCTCAGAGAGAATCTACAAATAATCACTCCTTGTTGAAAAATTTTCAGGCTCTATAATGACATTATTTTCTATTTAAATTGTCATAAAATGAGAAAAAGTTTGATGAAAGGGTCATTAATTAAATTATTTATTACATGTTCAGAAATACTTAAGTTAAAATATCTATTTAACAAAGGAAATGGACCAGATTTTGTTCTAATAATAGTGATCCAAATTGTAAAATGTGAAATTGTATGTAACATCTATTTTGGCACACATCGTTAATTTAATAAAAAATACCTTAAAGCATTTTATTCTGCAAATTATACCCTGAGTTCCTATTTAGTATCACTCGTGGGTTTAGGTTTTCTTTCACGAGTAAGCAAAGGTCTCAGGTCCCAAAATATCTATAGGGTTTGAATTGAAAAAGAGTAAAAAATACTATGGTAATTTATTTTTTTTCAGATTGTGCTTATAACTAAAAACCACATGAGATGTATTATCCTCAGAGGTAATTTTCTGAGAAGCAAGAGAAATCCTAGTGGCCAACTTTTTGAAAGCTGTGCTTCTTTTCAATTCAAAAAAGTACTGTGAGCTTCCCAAGGTCACTGTTCTTTGCAGCAGCATGATTTACACTATCAGGGATAAATATAGCCTCAAACCTGTGTGTTTACTTTTTTTAAATTTTATGAGCAAAACCTTTAAAAAGTATGAAGTAAAGTATCACCAGTATTCTTTTGATGGTAAAGGTTTAACAAGATAGCCACACAAGAGAGTATTATTTCATGTTAGTTGAGACAATATGTTGAGGATTTCAAACTGGTTTTTTGCCTCTACTCACAGACAAATGGTATAAAATTTATATGCATGTTTCTGTCCTGACAGCAAAGGGCTTTGGCGTGAGTCTCGCAGGGAGCTAACAGCTCTTGGGAATGCTGTTCTCTGAAGTCCCTTGTCATGAAATGACATCTTGCAATTCATCTTCTGTTAACAGCAGCTCCAACACTACAGTCTCTTTTTTATATTGTTGGTTTTGGTTGGATTTTGGGGGGGGATTTTTGTTTGTGTTTGTTTTTTTTTTTTTTAAGTTCTTTCATCCTCAGCTGAAGCTGCCTGTGTTCTCATTGGAGCCAAGAGAGTGCAGTGTGAAGGTTTTCTTCCCACATTCTATTCTCTTGCAGCCCTCAGCAGCCGTCAGGGCAAGCTGAAGGCCCTATGAAAAGGGCCAATGAACATTCTCCAGCACCTGTCTCTGCCACACACATACACATCAATGGCATCTTAATAGTTTCTAGGGGCTTCTTAGAGCTTTACTAGCCCATAGTAAATAGTGACTGGTGGTATTGCTCGTGCTGCTTTCCACATATGGAGCTATAGATCTCACATGTGTTTTACATCATTAGTATGCAGATTAATCACAGAATCACAGAATAGGCTTTGTTCTTAAAAACTGGTGGCCTATGTTCCTCAACTTAATTGTTGAATTCTAAATTACAAATATGTGCTGGTCATAATTCCTTGTCTCTCAGGCAGATACTCCTTATTTACCTGAAATTACTTAAAATGGCAAACAGCTTTTATTACGATGTGATCTTAATCTCATAATTTAACATTGAGATTAGAAATACTTTAATTCAAAGAATATTAAATTCTCAAACCCAAAGATTTATATAAATGTATACTTTTTTTTCTTTCTCCAATATAAAATTATCAGTTGCAATTTAAGGTCTTTATTATCAACCCAAATAAACCTAATTTTCTTTTACAGGGTGTACAGCGAAGATCCACAACCAATATTTTTGTGCCTTACCTTTATCTAAACTGATACTCCTTCCAGTTTTTCAGTGGATGTTGTGACTACCACAGAACTCCAGGCTGAGTCGCCTTATTAGAGTTGGGCTAAAGAAATCAGGCAAAATTGCTATTCAATTAGGATGTGCACATTCCTGTCACATGCCATCCACAACACTCAAACATTTCAGGTCATGACGCTCCAGCCACACAGAACAGACTTCTAGTGCTTCTTCAGATCAGGCACAGAGCCTAGGGCAGTGCAGACTCTGAACCACAAACCTGAGGGCCATAAGGCCATCAAGTCCCTGAGGTCTGTAACCAGGGAGAAGGTGCAAAAGGCCACCAACACGAGCATGTCTCTCACTCTTTGGTTAGTGACCTTTGATAGTGGGGGCTCTGGAGCCACCCATAACAGTGATAATGGAGATCGCAATAGGGACCCTTCAGCATCACTCAGGGAAGAGAAGTAGTTATCTGGCTGCCTGAACCTTCCTCAGCTATCTGCAAGCACCTCAGTATGTGAACAAGCGAAAACTCAGTTCAGGACATCAATTTTAGAGACAAAATCTGCATACAGCCTTTTTCTTACAGTGTGATAAACCAAAGCCCATTCCGATCTCTGTGTAAGGGAGAACCAGTAATCACGAAGTGAGGCTTTTTTTAGGTAGTGCCAGTTAAAAAGACAAAGCAATCTCACCACATCAAAAGAGACAAAATGCTATGGAAAAAACTGAAGTGAATTTAGTGACCTTTGAAACTAAATGACATACTTCATGAATTTGCTTGGGAAGTCCTGGGTTTTACCTCCAAAATTAGATACAAAAGGGAAGAACGGATTGTGTTTGAGTTTGAGAAGTCAACCGTTCCAGTTTGTAACTTTATAATTCCTCTATTACTAAATTAGGGGATATCTACATATAGTTCTGATTCTTTTTTCTGAAAATAATGGAATTCTGAGGCAGATACATGCAATTTCTTTGTGTTTACAGATATGAGAAAATGAATCATACTAAAGCTAGTAGGTCAGCGAGTCTGAACACACTACTTTAACAGTACTTCAAATAGATTAAAGATGCTGAACCACAAACTCCTACAAATCTGTACTGTAAAAGCAGTCCAGTGAAGGAGACATTGTTTTCTAAAGCTTGTTTGTTTTTTTAAGAAAAATATGTTATTTATTGATATCGCAATAAAACAACTAATACATAACAATGCAACCTATTACACAATTAATATTTAAGCTATTAATTATATAACACTGCATCATCACTTTCTTTTTTTAAAAAACAACCAAAACCACAACCAAACCTTAATATAGGAAATATTTAACTCAAGTATTTTGTTAAACTACTAAAAAGCTGGCATTTTCTGGGAATGAGGAGGGAACACTCAGAACATAGAACGTAAGCATTCCTAAATCCCAAACTATTTGTTTACAGACTATCTTATATGAGTCCCTGGACATTATGAGTTGCCACGTTTACAGGTTTCTCGGATCTGTTGCAAATTATTGTCTTGATTTCAGTATTTCTGCTGGACCACTTTCCTACAGCAGTCATGTGGTACATATACATATACACACATATATAAAACCAATCCAAAATTCCCTGAATAAATCCTTCCATTAATAGTAAATGTGAATTATTCCTTTTAATTGGTACAGGTCCGAAATTACCATTACTCCTTTCTTGTATATTAACAACATTTTTTTTTAATTAGGTGTTTCTCAAATTACAACTGATTAAACGCCCTTTTAATAGCAGGTGGTATTTCACAAAATGTCCTTTCGAATATGGTCAAATACAGTTACATAAAAAGAGCTGGTTACCATATTTTTTGTCTAATCCTATCCATAATGAGTTATTCCCATTACAATTCCCTCCTGTTTGCTGTGCTGCTATTGAGAATTGCTTGAAATGTGCAAGCACCAGTTCATCATTCTGCCACTCCATCTCGAGTCTGGTTAAACAAATGCTCAGAGGCTTTTAAAGACATTTAAAACACAAGGCATATAGAAATAGGACACTGGATAGAAGGTTCACTTTAAAGATTTTCATTTCAAAAATTCAGCAATGTGACTTACTCTTCACCACAGTTAAAAGCAGCACATTTCTGTTTTTATCCCCTTATCAAGGCACTCATTACCTTTCATTATAATTTAGAGTAGGCTAATGTAGATATTCTCTGTTAACATTCCTGCGACAGCTCCAATCAACCTCTGCCCTTTCCCTCCCTGCCCCCAATTTTAACCGTTTTTTTTCTCCAAGGTCTATCTGTTCCGCACCTTTAGAAATCCAGCTTACCAGTAAGGTGCTAACCTGTTCTCCGTTCATAGAGTTCTAGTCTAAATAGAACTTTTTCTTCTCTTAAAAACTTGTTTTTGCAGCTTCTAGTGCATTCTCACAATCCTAAGCTTTTAAATATAAGCTTTAGCATGAGTCTATTTTCAAGTAAATTCATTTATTTGTCTGTTTACTGGTTTTAGAATCTTTGCATTAAATAACAACTATACCACATGCTTCAGGGGCCTCTTGTTATTAACTGGGACCATGCTATCCATGAAATTGCCCTTGTTTACATAGTTTTGTTATCATTTATACATCTTTTGGTTTTGGTAACCTCCTGCTAAGTTGTCCTAGTTCTCTCCTGATATCCTACATTAGACTTTGTTTTATGGAAACAGGTGCCCTAATACTTACTACTCAAAATGACATCTTTAATATCAACCCAGATCTAATTTATTCTATTGCATGTTTGCAATGCTCCAGTAAAATACTTCCAAAAAGGGAACCACTCTATCAGGCACTGGTCATCATATACAGATTTATTTATTTAAAAATGAGATTTTTGGGCTGCTTGGTAGTTCATTCTATCATTAATTAAAATAACACTTAATTCACCTGCTGTCAGCTTCCACTCTTACTATGTCAATAATAATTTATAATTAGACAGCTATCCTCATCAGATAGCTTGTATTATATACAATAATTGATGTACTGTTACTCATTTTTGCAACAAAATCATTTTTTCCTTTGTTCGTGTCATGTCAGTTCTATTTACACGTCGATCCTACCTACTTGCTTGATTTATTTACCCACCTCTTAAGCAGGCTAATAAAGAGTTCTACTTCTATACCCGCCTCTTGATTTATGACGCCCACTGTCTCACAAAACTGAGTAAGTTTTTTGTGGTGAAATAAGCTTCAAAATATATGGCAGAAAAAAGCTACCTTTTTGAAGAGCACCTAGACAACATAAAACCATATACTGCTAGCCCAGAAATAAGCAACTACTTTCAAGTCCTTTTCTCAGGCTATTTCTATTAGCTTAAATCAACATGAACACTTTCCCACACAGGCCAACCTAGATCTGTAAACAGCATTATCCCAACTATAAAAAAGTATCATTCTTAGGCTCTAGTGCATTTTCTTTTGTTCCTTAAGCAATTTACATCTATTTTAAATATTCAGGTTTGCAAATACTACTACTATAATCTTTTGAAAACTCTTAGTGGCACGAACATGAAAAAGCTGCCTGTAAATGTCCCCCTCGCCATGTCTCTGCACACACGTTCTTCAATGGCACCACGTACACAGCAATTACACTATGTAAGAAACCACCACAGCCCCCATCACTGCCACATTATTAAGACCCAGCTGAAACATACTTGAGTTGCATCTCTTTTATCAAGTTCACAGATGGAGAGATAGATCTGACCTCCAATTTCTATGAATTTTTTGGGTGCATTAAAATCCCTACCTCCCCAGGTACATTCTGCCACTGGACAGGATCCAGAAAGGTAATTTAACATGACATACTTCAATTTACCAGGATGCTGATCTACCGCGGGTTTTTCAGCTTGTCTCTGATAATCAATGCTTCAAAAATGTTTTAAAGAACTACAGTATAGGACATCCGCCTTCAGTTTTTTAATCCAATTTCTTTCTCTTGCAAACAGTATTTCCCAAGTCTAGTATTAGTGTTTTGAATTGGCTGCAACTTTCCCCTTGACATGTATGTTTTCCTTAAGAGGGGCTATTTTTAAATCCCTGTAATGACTACATGTCAACACTCGTTTGCTGTTTTAACTTAAAATAGGCAGAAATTATTCCCAACATAAGTGTGGAAGTTACGTACGATGATTACCTTGGCCATTCTTAATAATTAGTTATTCCTACCATAACTTTTCAGTGCTTGTAGTACTTGCCTCTCTTCATAGATTGTTATTAGTTCTTTTATCTCTCCGCTCCTGTCTGTCTTCTCAGTTACCAACCTTGCACCTATTTAGGGTAGCACATATTAACGTCAAACCAGTTATCTACATGCTTTTTCTTTTTGTCATGCCTTCTGTTATGCCTGCCTAAAGCTTCTGGTCTAATGAACCACAGGCAGAGGGAAGAAACCCCTTAATAGCCTCAGAAGTACATTTGCTTATGCTTGCTGGAGCGGGGCAAAGGGAGGCACACTCCTCCCTCCACACCTTCGACTATAGCACTTCCCTGGTGAACACCATCTCCACCTGCAGCAGCTTCAGTGGTGCAGGAAAAGCACAGCTCCAAGAACCACAGAGGGGCAGACCTCAGGCAGTCTGATTTTCCAGTGCTCTGAAGGTGAGGAAGCAGTCTTTGCTACATTGTTGCATTAGATGAGTACAAACCAAGCCTTTATACTTTTTTTTTTTTTACTGGACAGCAGAAGCCAAGACACCCACAGGATTCTGTTGTTTCTACAGCAAAAGAGAAAGACTATTATATTACACTAAGTTCAGAAGGTGGAGAGAAATGGCTCTTAGACCGCAGCACCCTTGCTGACAAAGGTGTCTGCTGGACAGGTCACTTTTTTCACAGCTTCTTGGCAAATAGTATGAGTGAGGGAGTGTGTTGTGTGAGTACTTGTATACACACAGCATGCTGTTCAATGAGCTTGTTCAGGACAGAAAGGATAGTTGCAACTCCTTTTATACACAGCTACTTCCATTCAAAATTAGTGACAATGTACATGGTATAGATAATCTTCTCAGTTATACATGACAGAACAGTCTGGCTAAATTAATTTTAATTTCTAAGAACTAAGTTATGAGTAACATTTTAAACAAAACGCCCTAAAATTTTCTATTTGCTTAGCTGCAGCAGTTGGTTTTATAGTAATTACTTAATTTTAACTTTTGACAACCTAGATAAGTGGAATTTTCAGAAGCAATTTTGTTAGAAGTTGTGTTCCCAAGATACTTTTAAAGATTTTTATCACCTTCACTCTTACTAAACATTTACTTCCCTGCCCTCTAGTGCTCATTTCTACTTAAAACTTCTATATGAATCTGGTTTGGAAACCTACCATGTAAATGTTCCTACTGAAATAAAATTATTTACTTATTGTGATACTGCATGTAATCTAAGCGGCGCTTTTGTTGTTGCTCATGTATGTATCATACTGCTACCTATGCAGTTACCTGAAGGGTAAGATTCTCCAAGTTACTTCTCATTTTAGAAAACCAAGTAAGGCTGTTTCCTTTTTCTGGTTTGGACCACGTAATGGAGTTTTAAATGCATAAACTGAAGCTTACTTCCAGATCTATTATTAAAACATTTTCACTGCTAGCTAAAACTGCTAACTATATACTAAACTACAAGTTTCCACAGTGTTTACAGTTTTTCATCTATTTAATGCAATTCATTTCCCCTCTGACAACGTAGTCTGATATAGTGTTGGGTACACTTACACTTAAAACAGGGGGCTGACATACCATGTCCGTAATTACTGCCATGCTACCAGAAAACCAGTGATTTATATTTATTTAGTGTTAAATGGATATGGAATGTTATACAGTACATGTAAAGACACTTCAAGATGAGTAAAGCAGAACCAATTGCACAAGAGATTAAATGTTCACCTCAATAGTCATTATTATGAAACCATTACAGCTTCCACCTTCAGAGTGCAAGGTATGTCATGCAAAAAAAAAACCAGCTCAAAAAATCCCCAAACAGACAAAACCAACATTGTGGTACCACTTAAAATGCTATCATACCACAATATTTTACAAGACATTAAGTGATTACTCAGAGAATGAAGCATTTCAGCAATAACAAAAAAACTTTAACGACTTCGCATGAACACCAATTCCAGCATTACTATAGCTAAGGAACAGGCAACATGCTGGGAGACAGTACCTAAAAATCAAAGCCTTTTTTATTCATTGTCAATATTACTTTCTGCAAGAGTTACGCAATCTTATTCAGACCCCCACAGAACTGGGTAAGGTTCAATACACTTTTACATAGAGCATAATCACATAACCACCACTTTAGCAAGACAATTTCATTATCTTGATCAGTTACTACATTTAAAACCATGGTATGATAACATGCCCTGCAAACAAATTGTCTTCTGGGACTGTGTCTGGTATGTGGAAATATAAAACAACTAAAAGATACTCCTAGCCACTCTAATCCCAAATGAACTATAATTTGTATATACATATTTCTGAAATATGTAGGTAAAAGATGGAGATGGAAGAGAAGCAGAATACACAAGAGCACTACAACAGGGCTGACTGAACTGACCAGTGCACTCAGCAACTCCAAAAGAGACTTGAACAGGAGGCTGTACCTTTTCTAAGTCTTCCTCCACAGGAGCAGTCTTGATTATCAGGGCTTCCGAAGGCAGCTGCTGCTGTGAAAGAGCTGCTCACTCCACTTACCCAGTCCGTGCCCAGCCAGCCAAGCACAGGGAGCAGATCCTTGCACCTCAAACAGTTCCACTCAGCCAAGAGCACTGCAAATAAATACACTTCTACACACCTGCTTCAACTACAGCCTGAACATATTAACATGGAAGAAACACAGGAGATGAAAAGATGTTTTTTAACATTTCCACCTTGCAATACTCACAACCTGAGGGTACCAACAGGTAGCTTAATTTACCAAAATAAGCATACAGAAAAAGCCAAGTTAACTGCTCTCATATTAGGAATAAACTACTTAACTTCCTTGCTTAAATTTAAGCAAGAGGAACTCAAGACAGACCTCCTTGAGGTTATTTTCCAACTAAATTTGAAGAAAATAATTTACTAAAACTGTAACTTGCAAGGTCTACTACTAGCCTTGAAGAGAGGATACTAGTTAGCTCTACCTACAGTTAAATAAACTTCAGAAAACACTTTACAGAAATAAGATATGCAACTCTAGGAAGTAAGTGGAAAACCACTTCAGCATTCAGGTGGAACATTCTATTTCTATTGCCCATCACTCAGGAAAGTATATTTCATAAATAAAAATACAGAACAAAAATTTGCATATTCAATCTAAAGTTGGATATTTCTAAACCTCTTCAGATAAAATCTGCTTTCTCCCTTACAAATAAGTAATAAACCCTGAAAAAAAATTAGCTTTTCAAATCTATCATGCATGAGAAAACACAGATGAATGAAGCAACATCTGGAAAAAAACCATTTTGTACAAGGTTGCAGTTCTAAGACATTTATATTACAAAGCCATGTAAATAAATACCAGGCTAATACAAAAGCTCTTATTTACAGTTTTACAAATGAAAACATTTTCAGTGTAAATGCAGTATTTTAAAGAACACAGTATTAGTAAAATGAGTTCTTGTTTAGAGCATTAAATTTTCTGCTAATTTTCAATGCAGTATTGTATAAAACCATTATTTCAAGTTAAATTTTGTTTATATTTTAGTACAGCCAAACCCCAGTTTGTGTCTGGAATGGTATCTGTTAAAGTGCTGAAAAAGAGGACATTTCTGAAATTTTAGAAAAACATACTGTACATTATTAAAGCTTTATCAAGTCAAAACTGGTATATTTTGTTCACATTTGCTACCACACAACCTGTGTATAAGGATTTTCAACAACTCATTGTAACTAACAGGATGGTAGCCACTGGTATCTTCACATCCAAAGTCTGATAGTTTCCCACAAGTAATTCGTCTTAAGCTTCAGTAGTGACTTCAGGTTTCATAATCTGATAAGTAATCAAGTATTCTGGATACGCCTGAAAGAGTGACATGCAGAGTCTTTATTAGCATTTCATTTTCTGGATAAACTCAGAATGTTTGCTAAAGAGGAGAAAAAATAATAATGCCACGGAGAAAAGGCAAAATGACAATGGTAAAATGCCTGGAGCATTCAGGAAATATCAATCTTCTCACCTGCAACAATAGCTGGAGTTTGTTCTAAGACAAAAGCAAGTCCTAGTACCTCAAAGTAAGAAAATCCTCAGCACATTTCAAGCCTTTTTAAAAAAGTTTGAATATTCAAGCCAAAAAGCTATTTACCTGCTCCCCTCTGTAAATGACATATTCAGCCAATGCCAATCCATTTACGCTGGGTCGCCCAGTCACTGAGTGATGCCCTGGGGGAGAATGAGCCATTTTCATTGCACTAAACTGCAGGAAGGACTTGCCCAGTGTTACACGACAAAACAGCAATTGCCTGTGTTAAAAGGGAAAAAGGACCATGAATACAAAATGTTTACGGAAGCTCCAGAAAGACTAAGCTTTGTAACTTGAAACTTGTACTTGAGGTGAACAGTGGAACTTCAAAGTACCTCAGTTGCGGGCATAAAAGATTTCACTGTGACATGTATGCTGGGACAAGCAGCCTGGCCGATGCCTTGGCATATCGGCGATACTAGCAGCAAGCACAGAGCAAACAGCCAGTGTTTTAAGGCTTGCTAGCTTGTTGAGACCTTGGAATCTTTACTAAGACCCGTGAGATAATAAGAAAATGCATTAGATGGAAAACATGAAGACAAGGGGCACATCTGTGGTAAATAGTGGGTTGCGCTCTATTGCTGTAACTGTGGGATTCTCACAGGTGGAAATTCACTGGGGTAGCTGCTGACTGGGTACAGAAACACTATATAAGGTTTGCGTTCACTCAGTAAAGTGATCTCATTTGTCACCCCATCGATGGGGTCTGTGCCTTACTTACTACATTCAGTCACTTCGCAGTTCACAAAATTCTTAAGTTCTGTTTTGAAGGACAGAAGTTATTGTTCCCTTAAGAAAAAGCTCTTTAGCCTGAGTAAAGGTTTGGTACTAACATTGAAAAATTTTTATCTCAATTGCTGGAAACAGCTTGCTTAACAATGCACCGAAAGGTTGTTACTACCTTTGCCTCATTTTACATTTTTTATTTGTTGTGGTTTTTTTTTAAAAAAAACCCAAACACTTTTCTGAGGGTGCCCCCTCCCTCATACTAAATACATCATTCACTTGTCTTCCAACACTAGATTTGTATCTAACAGACAAATGAACGTCAAGGCCAAGTGCAAGCTCTTGGTCAACACAAAATACATCATAGTAGCATTCGTCAGACAGCACAAAGGATGCTTTTTTCTTTACACACATACTACTGCAGTGGCAATGGAATCTCAGCAAGTTTGTAGACCAATGTTATGTACCATTTTGCTCAGACAAAGCTTCTGCTCTTCTAACTCTTCATCCAAGACAAATTAAAAAAAGCCTTCTTAATCAAAACTTTAGAAAGCATGATAGGACAACTGTAATCCTCTGTAACACTAGAAGATTATTCTCTTTATTTGAGAGTGCCACATAAGAGTTAGCAACAGGAGAAGGGTCACAGACTCAATGAAGGAAATTAGAAGAATGACCTTATCCCCGTGATACCAATGCAAAACACTGTGCACTCAAACACACAAATAATCTCCTGGCTGAAATGACGGCCACTACCACAATTAGCAACTCCATGATGTAAGAGTAATTTTATTCTGAAGTGATAGTGTTAGTAAAAGACAAATCCAATTTTCTGCAGAACACCTGCTAAGAGCTCAGTTAGTACCAGAGCCCACAAAGCCACATGTATATTTTAGCATGTGAGACAGTTTTGAGGTGGGGACCGATTGTTACAAAGTACATCCTCCTAAAAGAAATACAGCATCTAAATATCACAAAATTTCTCCTTTCTTTGTAACAAGCAATGGACTAAACCCTCATATTGTTGCATCTTTCACACAAGCATCTAGCAGATCCTCCTCACTCTCCAGTTATCTAAGTTGGTTAAGGTCAAAGATTTGGTTAAATGCACCAAAGAAGGTTACCAAGCAAATCTTTCTTCAGAAAGACTCTGCTGACTTGATGGTCTATAACACAATACACAAAGGCAAAAAAAAGATTATTTTGAATGCTTACCTGTGGCAAACATAACAAGATCTATCTTTGTGAATTGGACACCCAGTGCCACCTCCAATTCCATACACATACTGATTGCTTTTGGAAGAATTTTCAGCAAAATAAATCCCAGCTCCAAACATGCCACCTATATAGGCATGTCTCTCATCAAAGCCTTTGTGAATGATTGCATTTACAAATGGGGAGCCTAAGAGAAAGGAAGTAAAATGTTAAAAATTCAGTGCACTGATTTTTATTCTGTGTCAGAATTCAATCATCCATTCCCAGCCTTTTTCAGGTAATTTTTCTACACATCTACACAATGAAATCAACCTCCAGAAATACCGACCTGTGATTTACACAGCCTATTTACTAGAGGTATTATACAAATGACAGTAGCTGATAAGCATACATTTCAAACAGATTTACAAAGGATAATATCTAAGAGAACTCTTGCTTCAAGAGAAGGATCTGCACTGCCTTTGGCAGAGCTTCATTTTAAACAAGACTCACTGAATGCATTGCTACACAAACCCTGTCTTCTTCCTAACACTAAGTAGATTGCATTTAAAAACCAATTAAAGTAACGCAATATTTATTTGTGATGGTCATAAAATGCAGGCATAAAAAATAATCTGTTCAACATGGTTGGATTCTGCATCTCGAGACACCCAATACTGATTAATTTTCACAGAAAGTGCAGGGTTTTTTTAAGTAAGGATTTTTATTACAAAATATGAAAGCACCTTTAGAGAAAAGCTGTTCTGAAAGAAAATGGTATTTCAGAGTTACGTGGGACATTATAGTGAAAATAATTCACAGCCTTATCCTCCAGCCTAAAGATGATAAAACTGTACATGAAGCAGAAGAACATTCCAAATGAGAACAAGTAAAACCTATGAAAATTGTTCGTCATCTTCTGCAAGTGGCATTTGTAGTTAAAGATGTATGTTAGTGCTTAAAAAAAATTAAATGTACTGAAGACTTAAAAAAAAAAAAGAAAACATTTAAATTTATAAGGTTTCAATTACTTCATTACAGGGAAAATGTTGTTATTATACAACTAATTTAAAAGGCTTTCCTTTAAAGACAGGACATTCCACTAACAGATTGGTTCCCCTTATAGGGGTATAGACCACAGTTAAAAGACAAGATTTAGATATCTACAAATCTGGGCAAGCTGTTAATTATTATGCTACTGCTGCTTCCAACAGTAACATATTATACAGGAACTACGTAGCTTTGGTTGTAAGGATGTACTGTGAACTGGTTTAATTCGATTGTCAGGACAAACTGCATATTTGTGCAGAGGAGTGTTCAGTTGGTTTTAGTTTATTAATTATAAGCTATCTTTACTGGAGTTACAAATAAGAACTAACGTGCCAAAATATAAAACCAAGAAAACTTGGTTGACCCTTAATCATTTTGGTCATACAGTCAATAAAACAGAATTAGTAACTTAACCAAGAAGAAGGCACAACCTTAATCTCCATTCACATTTGCTAAAGTCTTCACACTTAGAACTCTGAAGTCCCTTTTAGAGGAAATACACGGAGATACAAATTTCAGAAAAATATGCAGTTATATGACCCCATCACGACATACACAAACCATGTTAAAATTCATGGAAAACCTAGAATCTATTTCCAGTGTGAAAAGTTACATTGTTTGAGCCAGTATAAACCCTCCAATAAAGTGTTGCAGTGAAATGAGTTCATAAGATGCATTTTAATATCTCACCATGAAACAGCATCCTTTCGTTAGCATGGTTATGATTCTCTTCAGAGACCTCTTTCCTCCTATGAGTATATCTTTCCCATAGTTTTTTGTTGCACACTTTCTGAATCTGAAACAGTCAAAATATAAGTTCTGTCCTGAAACTGAAAACTTCTGTTTACTTGACAAATGTTTTAACTTACAGCAGCTATACCGCACTACACTTAAGACTGCCACCTAAACAAGAATGCTTTCCTTAGAACTCAATGAAACACAAATTCTCCAAGTTATCCTGCAGAAGTTGACGGTAAAAAAGTAAATCATACTTCTGTGCTCAAATTAAGAATCAATTAATTTTACATATCTGCTGAGTAATACTTCTGAATTTAAATTTAGCAGGCTTAGTCACAATTCTTTGTGAACATCACTTTGAACACCTTGATGTCAAATAGCTAGTAAAAACATCACCCAGTGAATTAAGAAGCATCTTCCATGAAGATTTCTAGAACACTTTTATAAGGAAGCAAATGAGACACTCTCTGCAGGGGTATGCTAGGCATTCACAAAGCCTGGTGTGTGTAAATACAGCACATAAATTCTACTGGAGAAGTTAACACTACTTCAGAATAAAACTTAGTAATGCTTACTTGCAGATAAAAATCTCTATAATTTTAATGACAGTCTACTGTCTGGTGTTTNTGGAACTCAACCAACAAATGTGTAACATTTTATGGATATTTTATTTTCAGTCAAAACTGCAAAAGTGTAACCATCGACCATAAATGCAATAGCTACCTTTAAGATGTTGTATCTATTGAAGACTCCGCCAGCATGTCCTCCATCTCTGTGCTCTCGGACAGTACTCTGCATCTGAAGATTAAGAATTTTAAGGAGGGTACATTTGTTTCAGAACACATTCAAGACATTCTTCCCGCTATCAAAAGAACTAATTCTGTCTTTAAAAAAACCATATAAGAAATTTTTAGGCAGTGACTATATGCGAAGTACTGCCAAATTTTGTGGATGCACGTGAACAGGCTTAATTTTTTAAAAACGTATGTGAATAGTTCATAGTATTTTTCAAATTGAAAAGAGACTGTCATCAATTTTAGAATACTGTTTCTTCAGAATTTTGTCCTGTGCGATTATGATAATTTGGAAGGATGTGACTTAAAACTGTATAACAGATAAGCATAGAATGCGAAAGTAAGTATGGTATACTAAATGGCAGCATAGAATTGATACATTATATCAAAGGGCTTGTCTACAGAGTATAAGTTTTAACAACACTACAAGCAATAATTAAATTACAGACATCTAGACGCAGATTATAATTGGTGCAGTTAAAGTTGGAATGCAGAAGTATCCTTATGCATGTTTTTCTTAGGCTTAGAGATGTTTACTGCATTGTTAAATTGTCTAGCAGTAGTTCTTCACGTACTTCTTTAGTGGAAACAACAAAAATACTGAGACACTATGAAGAAAGGCATACCTCCTCTTCTACTGATTGAAATTCCTTGTCTTCAGTGGAAAGATCTATGAGAATTGTTCCACTACCAGAAGTATTTAGAGTCAGGTATGGGTTAAGTCCTGTGAATATAACAAAACAACAATTTCATAAACTGCTTTAAGACTGCTGATTTGCAATGATAATCAGCAAGAGATTTTTCTTTTTAAAGGGACCATTTTTTCAAAACTCAGTTACAAGATGAAGAGGTAACCTACTAAGGTAGGCAGAGATTATTGACTTTAATCGCTTTCCATCAGCCACACATTTTTGCAGATGTCAAAGTGGGATCCCTTAAGTAATCTCAGTTTCAAACTTTTCCAGCATCTGTTTATAACCTCTACCCATATATTACCAAGAATACACTATATACTATTTGCAAATAATGGGAATGTAATTACTAGACATAAGAATACCAAGACAGCGTATATCAGCCATCTTTTTGCCTGTGGCCTTCTCAGACAAATGGCAGGGAGTAGAATTAGATGTTGGGTCTGTCATAATATCTCTAGGAAGGAATAACATGGCAAAAAGGGAAATTACAGATTCATCTGCAGTCAGGAGCCTCATTTTAGCAGTGTGCAACTAGAATAGAGTGTGTTCAGGATCAAGAAACTCTCAGAGGAAAGCACCTAAATAAAGCTCACCCATAAATACCCTTCTACCCTTGAAATACTGGTTATATTGTGTTCAGGAAGAGATGGCAAAATGCCAATGCAAAGCTAATTCAGTGCAAAAGCACAAGGGCAAGACAGAAAATGAACAAAACAACCAGACTGCAACAACCCTCCCCACCCTAGGAAAAAAAAATTAAGAGCTGTTGAAATATTCAGTTTAAGCACTTGTCTGTGGTTAATGTTACAAGTGAAAATGTCAGACCTTTTATAGCAAGACAGAAAGAGTCCAGAAATAATGGGAGTGGGAGTGGTGAAGGATTTAGATGTCTGATATTCTGTCTATGCAAACACATTAAAATATGTACAAACATTAAAATATGTTCAAACACATGCAAGTTCAAAATACATCAGTCCAACTTGGAAGGCAAAACCAATATATGACTACTGGTTGTGCAAACTTAGAACTCTAACAGGACATGAGATGAAATGACACCTTAAAAGTAACTTCTATCCAAAGTATTCAATGAATCTGTCAAAAACAATCTAACATTCAAGAAAAAATTATGAAGATTTGCTTATAAATACTTAATTAGTAGGAACAGTATTATCTTAAGGGTTGGTTAATACTGTCTTAAGTAGCAGATAATTTAGAGCTTGAGACTGTAACACTCATTACTACTAAGTGGAGACTTCAGAATGAGAATTCGCAGATCGTGTCTCAAGAGGGAAAAAATCCCACCAATTCTAAATAATTTATTCCATTTCTACAAAACACTGCAGAACAGTAAGCGATGTTTCAGTGAGACAAGGAGGAAAAAAAAGATTTGGGCTTTTTTATTTAACTATGGCTGCGTAAGAGACAAAGGGCACTGTTCCCAGCAGCGCTACACAAATAAAGAGGTTTTAGCATAAACTTCAATATAAGTTGAAGCTGTTAAACGAGGCAATTATGTTAACTTTGGTACACTAAAAATACACTTCTGTGCCTCCAAAGAGAAGTTTATATACGAATTTCTGCTGGCATTCTGGGAATATTCTTTGCAGAATCCAGTTGAACAGTACATCACAGGCCCTAACCCATCAACAATGTGTGCTCTGCTCTCCAGAGTGTTCTGGTGAAATTAAATACTTCCTACATCAAAAAGCTTACAATGCACTAGAGCTACGCTTTACCTAAGTAAACACAAAACAGTGATCACTAAGAAAATAAATAAATTTGAGAAAGGAAGGATGACAAGATTCAGAGTGATTCACAGCAATTCACAGCACAAACAGAAGCACTCAAGTCAGAAGACATTCCTATAATTTCAAGTGCCATTTTCTAGGACAGGTTTTATTATCAATTCTTAATGAGATACAATTTGGAATAATATAAAGCATTTATAAAAATCGATTAAAGGCAGTGATACATAGTAATTTGAAACAAGTAAATACCTTGCTGTCCAGAAATAAGTCTTTCAACTCCTTTAATAATTTTATGCCTATGGCCATAAGCATTAATTCCAATTTCCTTCAATTCTTTGTGTCCCATTTCAACCAATACATCCAG
The DNA here is from genome assembly GCA_013389865.1 of Piaya cayana. Classification (NCBI taxonomy): domain Eukaryota; kingdom Metazoa; phylum Chordata; class Aves; order Cuculiformes; family Coccyzidae; genus Piaya; species Piaya cayana. The sequence goes on along the minus strand of WAAB01011542.1, from coordinate 118,904 downwards.
TGTTATCTGTAATGAAGGTAACATTTTTTGTACATCAGCATAAACAGGCTAGAACAGCTGCCAAAGGCAGTGAAAACATACCACACAATAGTTCAGATAAAAAGTACAAAAAGAAGTGAACACTGGAGACTTTAGTGTATTATTCGTGTACTTCACTTATACTCAACTGTTTTATCTGAACTTTCACCTTTCAAAAATATGTTACAACTAAAGCTACAATTGTTAAACTATTGTTGCTTGTAAGGATTATGTTTCCAATTGAGAAATACAATTTTCTAGATGTATTCAAGCCAACAGAAACAAACCCAGAAATTTCAAATCAACACCTATTACTTATTTACTCCACCATTTATATCCCCAGAAAGGAAACATACCTATACTCTCAAATTCATATGGACATTATTACTCCTAGTTGTTTTTTTAAAAAATATATTTTAATAAATATATAATGTATCAATTAAAAAAAATCCACAGTTATAATCCTTTCTCCTTCAGTCCAGTAATTCTGACATTCACTCATTTTAAATCTGTTTCATTACTCTAAACAGTCAGTACTTACTCCCTTGCTTTCTACCTGTGTATCTGGAAATAAATACAGCTACTTACCTGTTCTCTCTCAAATATATCAATCAGATGTTCGAGGCCAAGGTTCCGCACAAACTGATTTATGCTGAAATCTACACCTGAAACTGAGTAAGAATAAAGCAGTAAAATTTGCAATGAACGTTTATACGTGTATTGTAAAATAAAGTACACACATCTCACACTGTCTATGGCAGTAACGACAGAAACAAACTCTTGGTCTTCAGTAACCTTTTCAAGATATCTGATCTAAGAATAGCCTTTCAGAAACTAGATAAAGTTTGTAGTAAAATACTGCTTGGTTCGGAGCCAAATTACATTTGACTTCTCTTTTAAAACAACATTTACCATCTTGGTTCTGTAAAGCAAAGACTGTAAGGGGCAAGTACTTCTAGACTAAAGCACAAGTCAAAGAGCAAAGCACAGGTCAAGTCAGGTCGAAAAGCAAAGCACAGGTCAAGACTTCTAGACTTCTGTTCATCATTCATCACTTCATAAGAAACAAGGATACTGCATATGTCACAGTAACTGTGTGCATATGTGGGAAATTTAACATTTGTGTATTCTTCTTGCTATATGGTAGAAAATTCTATTAATTTCTAACTGAGAAGCCTCACCTTCTTTTTTCTCCAGAACAGTAGCTCCTTCTGCATTGTTTGTACCAACAACAGAAGGCAGTTCTGAAAAACTACCAGACAAGTTGTCAAGACTACTTGCAGCAGACAGACTGGATGGACTGGATGGAACAGACAGGGAATCAGCTGTAGAACCTGTAGTCTGGGACACACTTATAACCTGAGGTTTGTAGCAAGTGGGTAAGGCAGACGGAGGCATTGCTGCTGTCAATAATGCGCTGACATCATCTGCCTAAATAGCAGAAAACAACTTATTAAAATAGAGGAACACTTCCATACAACCTTCTTTTCCCCTAGAATACAATATCATCATTCCACATTTCTTAAGTATACACAAAACAAACACATATTGGAAAAGTATGCATTTTACAATGGAGTTGACAAATGGCCTTTTGTGCCAACAACATACATGAAATTGTAAAATGCTTATGAATAAAAACAGTAATAAGATTTAAAAAAATTAAAAAAGACGACTTCAATTTTTCTAAAAAACTACAAGGACAAATAAATAGAATTAATTTTCTAGGAAAAATGATCAAAGCTTCTACTGGCAACCAAAATTCATGAAACAAAACAATTACTCTGGGTGTAGCTTTGAATTTCTTTTGTTGATGTTGTGTTTTGTTTTCTCACTCCATCTTGAAATAAGATGACTTGAGCAAGGAAATATTTAAAGAAAGTTTATAAAGATTTTACTGACTTTCCTTACCAGGCATGTATAAGTACCACAGAAAATGCAGTATTTAGAATTCTACAGAAGTTGCTGTATTACTACTTATTTCTTTCAAGAGAGTTTTTAGATGAGCTGCCACATCTCAAGAGCAGCCCTACCACTTACAGTGACCAGGTCCAATGGCGTTTGTCCTTCCTGGTTTTTCAGAGTAGGATCAGCCCCATGTGCCAGTAACAATGCACAAAGCTGTGTCCTTCCTTTCTGGGCTGCTTCATGCAGAGGTGTGAAAGCCCATTTGTCTGTAGCATTCACACATGCATTATACTTTATAAGTAAAGCTGCTACATCAACATGCTGCAAAGAAAAACACCTGTTAAATTCCATAGTACCACAGTATATTAATTTAATTGATCCTTCTCTGTAGCCTTAATTCTGAATTTTCTTAGAATATATTTACTTTTTAATTATAATTTTTAAAGTATTAAACCAAGATGTTTTCTTCCTCACCTACAACACACCAATGAAAAATTAAGACTCCTCCTTTTGTGAAAAAAAGGATAGACTACAATACATCTACAAACCCAGGGGAATCCAAAGGAAAAACATATGAATTTGAGAAGTATTCCAACTGTTTTGATTAAAGGCTTGATCCAAGCACAAAGATCCAGGAATTCCACAAAAACAATTAGCGTATCAATATCAGCCAAGTAAGTGCAAATGAAGTGCGAGATATTTACCCCATAAGATGCTGCATTATGCAGAGGTATCAAACCTCCTTTATCCTGTGCATTCACATCTGCTCCATGCTGTAACAGGTACTCTGCAACCTCCAAATTGTTGTAACCAGCTACGAGATTGTAAAAGGACAGAATAAACAGAACATACTAAAACTACATCCTGAACAGGCAGAGAAGTAATAATTCACTTAAATTACTTGAAAGTTGTCAATCCCAGAGAAGACAGCGTATTATCTATTAGTGAAGACAGCTTGATCCCATTTAAGAATACCTGGTTTTAAAACTTGTCAATAAACAATAAAAGACGCTCTTTGGCTGGACAGAAGTGGAAATGAAATTCATAAGAATTAAACAGCTCAGAAGAGGAATGTAGAACTAATATGGGTAAAATACTTTTTTTTTTAAGAGAAAATATGGAATCATCTAGCTGGAGGCTACACTTTAAACTTGCTTAGACATACAAAGTTTAGCCATAGCAAATATTAACCCTGATCAAACCAGTTACTTAAAACACTGACCTGCTAAATGTAGTGGTGTTGAATGTCTTCCTTGTGTGTCCCGACAATTGACATTGTCAGGTGAACACAGCTTTTTGACTCGGGCCAAACAACCTTTCTTTGCAGCATCGAGTAGAGCTGCATCTCCTCTAAGTAGGTCCTGAATATCAGTATCACCATCTTTAACAAGGTCTAGAGGAGTATTTCCATCTCTGTTTTTCTTTGTAGGGTCAGCTCCATGCTGTACACATCAGAAACAAGTGGTAAGGAATTAAGTAAAAAAACCAAATTGCATCTTAGGCACCATATGCCTTACTAAGCAAATACTCAGACATATACTCAAATCCTTCAGACAGCACCTTACATTTACTGTGTGAGAAAGGTTAACATAGCTGCTAATAATATGTGTCTGAGTGAAAACATACAGTGAACTAAAATAATTTAGAAGCCACAAACCACAGACCAATTTCTCAAATAAACTGAATAACATTTCAGATTGAACAAGAAAGGTAAGTAAGTAATCTCTCTACAGCATATGTAATACCTGTAACAGAAGCTTGCAAATCTCATATTTTCCTTTTGCTGCAGCTTCATGCAAGGGAGTGAATTTCCACAAGTCAGCTACGTTGACAACCGCACCATGTTTAACCAACAGTTCTGCAACTTCATAGTGACCATATGAGCAAGCGTTATGTAAAGGGACAAGTCCTCTGGAAATAATTTAAAAAAGAAAAAAAAAAATCTTTAAAAATTGAGCCTGTTTTCACAAAGTGATATAAACTTAAAACACAGTGCACTTTTGACAATCAAGCCATAACAACCCCAAATACATAATTTTTTTAAATTTTTCACAGTAGTCTAAAACAGTGAGACAATCTACCATGAAAACGGTAAAAATGCAATCAACAGTGGCACTGAAGAGAAGTAAAAAACACAGGGCTAGAAAAGTCCTTGATGCTCAAGTACAGAAAAATGTTTTTGTGGACAGTCTCAACAGCTTCATTCTAACAGAACTTTGCATGAAATAAAAAAATTGAATGTCTGAAGAAAGACCGGATGCTTATCAGCTAGCAATACAGAAAAGCTTACAGACATCAGCAATTACAATTGGCAATAAAATACATGAGTATTTACCCCTTATCTTTTGCATGTACATCAGCTCCATGCTGAAGAAGATACTCAACAACAGACACCCTGTTATATCCAGCTGCAAAATGAAGTGGTGTAGACTGACGCCCTTCAATATCTCTGCAGTTCACACTTTGCACTGTACATAGTTTCTGTGAAATCCCCAAAACACAACATATATAATTACGCATAGTATTTGCTTAATTTAGTCAAGAATGTTGTTATACACATATTATATTTGAAAAACTGCTTTCATTAAAATGGATTTCATTTGTTTTTTCATAAAGGTGTTAGTTTTCACGATTGTGTCCCAAGAAAAAAGGAAAATAAAAAAATACTTCCTTCCCAAATCCACGTCTGTGACTTCTTATTTATGCATCTTATACAAGATAAACTTCTTCTAAACACTACATTTTACCATTAATATTTGTGCAATAATAACATTTCAAGATAGATCACAACTCTAAAAAGTAGTCAGTGAAGGGCTGTTTGATTGCTTGCCTTGAGGAACTATAGTTTAGGATCTAATTTCCTCTTATTTTTAGGACAGGTTTAAGCTTACCTTTACAGTATCCACATCTCCAGCCTTTGCAGCCTCCAGCAACTGTCGATCTGCATCAGAATTACCTAACGGGATACCTTCTGCAAAATAAAAGAGGTTGCATGACAGGTAAGTCAAACAAATAGTGCAAGTAGTTGAAAAAAATTGTTAAGACAAGAAAACATTTGAATATTTCAAGGATTTCACTTATTTAAGTTAACCAATTATAGTAAGAAGAGGTAAAACTTGTCTACCTACAACTGCAGCTATTTGCAAACACTGAGCTAAGCTGCCTTTAGCAAAATGCTTCCTATCCTTTTTGAAGTAGTGCAGAACCAACTAAATATTCTTATTTCAGTTTCAGAATTAAACTATATCAAGAAGCTTACCTATAGGCATAATGTGCTAACCTTACTTTTGAAAAATCCACATGCCCCATTGCCTCTGCTCACAAATGCAAAGCAGTCATTTTTGGCCTTTAAACTCATTTTCTCCTTAAAAGACTCCCCATTCCCTACATCAAGATTTACCCAAAGTTATTCCAGATGGCTATTCCATGAAACATTCTGCTCATCTCTGACAATCTGTGTAGCAAAATTCTAGAGAGTAAATGATACCGTTTAACTACATCTAGAGTGAGTTATGTAATAAGAACTGCACAGCCCAGTGCTGTCTTTTGTAGAAAGTACTACTTTTTTTTTTTGGGTGGTTTGGTTCCCTACTGTTTCTTGATACTACTTGAAATGACAAGTAAAATGAAGCACCACATTGCCCCTGAAGTGGATCTTGAATAGATCAGTTATACCTTGTAGTAGCTGTTGCACACTTTCAGTACCCATTTGTAAGGCTGTAAAGCCCTGCAGAGACACAATCGAAGGATCACATCCAGAACTCAAAAGCAATCTGCACGTCTGAAGATGACCGCAATGTGCTGCTCTATGAAGAGAGGTCTGGCCAAGATTATCTAATGCATTAACCTAAAAATAATACAAAGAAATATCACCATCAAAACTTAGTATTAAAGCCGTTTTCATTGCTGACTGGGAGAGTTTCACAAATATTCTTCTTATTTTAATTTAAAAAACATATTCACTGTATTTCCAAAGGTCGCGACATCTCAAAAAAATAAAATTTAAAGATAAGCACCTCAAAGTTATAGCTACATTTACTGAGGAAGAATATCCCCCTTTTAGAGGCATGTAAATAATCCAGCAAAAATAAACAGTTACAGCAATTTTACCATATGCAGAAGTAGGCCATTTTTTTTCTCATGGTAGAAAAAATACTTGGTGTCCACATGTAGAAAAGCTTTTACAAACATTGCCTTATTGCAGACTGCCAGACTGAGAATTTTCTGCGTGTTTCAGACAAGGTGCACTTAATTTAAAGTTCTGCACCCAAAGGTTACATGTATTACTTACTGTTCCTCTGATTTTAATCACCACTTAGGAAAATTAACTGTAGTCGAGCTGTATCAAACTTCCATGACAGAAAGGTTCAGCTAATAATTTTGGAGGATTCAAGCATTACAGAGAACATCTCCTTTCCACTTTTTCTTTTTGTGGAAATTTGAACTCAACACTGTGTATTTTAAGAAAACACTGCGTTACAATTTAAGATTTTGTATTCAGTAAAAATAACAATAAAGTCAATGTCAGGTAAAGTCTACTTGTTTTTAAAAGTTCAGTCCAGCTTCTTGTTGTTTGTATATATCCCTGACTATTTTTTTTTCTTTCTTTGTCTTAAGCATTTCATTACTGCTGCTGGACAATGAAGCATTGAATAAGACACCCTACATGCTTTAAGTTAACTGTGAGAACTACATTCACACCTCATAAAACAGAACCAAAACGATGATGATATCTCAAGGTACAGGGCTGGACTGAGAGACTGATGCCCTACGTTAAGTTTATAAAACTCAACCCACCAAACTAAATGATTTTAGAGAAGCCTAGCTACTCAGCTTTCCTTTGTCATGGTAAAAAAAAACCCCTACAGACTAGGAATACCTGAACAAACAAAAGTATAAATCGTAAGTCATACCTTAGCTTCATGTTTCACAACTACTTCAACAACATCATTATGAGCCTTTTCTGATGCCACATGCAGAGGAGTCAAGAAGCTTTAAAAAAAAAAAATTATTCAAAATGTATTTTGCAATACCTTCTAAATAAAAGCTTAGAAGTATTAATTTGTAACCACTCACTCTTTTGTTTTTTCATTGATGTTGGCTCCTTTCCTCAGCAGCAATTCACATACTTGCTTTCTCTTAGGATATGGAGATGCAGCAGCACAGTGCTGAGAACATTAGAAAAACCGTAGCATTAACAACTAGCCAGGTTTTACTGCTTGTCGATCAGCTGGCAGTTAAGAGCTGGTTGCGTGTAAAGTCAATAGAATCCCCGCCTCCCCATTTAGAAGGTTATCAATTTAGGAGATTAGACACTGGCTTTTGGATTTACTCTGGTGTTTTCCAGAGCTCCCTCTCTAAAAATTGCTGAAAACTTTCAAGCTTTACAAACAAGGCTAATATACATAGGCTGTTGCTTAAAACTATTCTATAGAAAAACAGTAAATTAAGCAACCTAAATGAAACAGGCAATTTAGATTAGTCTTAACGTTAACCCTAAGAACAAAATATTAATCAATGTAATCTGTTAAACTAGACACTGGATATTCTGGGTTGGTCTGAATTCCATTGTTTGACACTGTAATGTTTAGTTCCAAACTATCAGTCACAATACATGCAAAATAACTGATGAATCCTGAGCTATTACCAATGCTGTCTCATGTGTCTGAGGATGCTTGAAGTTCACTGTCTCCAAAGAAAGATGTTTCTTTATACGAGCTACATCAGATTCTCTTGCAGCCTGTAGCAGTGAGTGACCTTTGAATTCATCTTTAAAAGAAGAAAAATACACACTAGAAAGTTATACTCCTTAACTCAAGAAGGATCAAGAAGATTGTTTCTTTCAGTTACATAAAAATATTCATTTTATTCAGCAGATGATGGCACAGAGATTTCCAAATCTGAACTAAGCTTTTACAGAATTTGACAGAACATGTTAGCTAGGCCAAAACACTACATGAATTGCGCTTTGTTTCTATACCAAAACCAGAGAGATCCAAACTGGTTGAACAAGATCTGTTTCACTCACCACTGTTTTTGATTCCACTCCTTTTCAGAAACCAATTTCTAGATGCTGACACAAAGTCTAATGCAGCTCTTAATTGATCATTTTTGTATATCTCCAGAAAGTTATTGTCTGACTGCTCAAGGACAGAATTTGAGGGCATTCTTTTCAATTCCTTAAGTTTGCTTGACAAAAATCAATGCCTTTCATCAACTTCTTTGAGTTTTCAGTGAGAGTGGCATATTTAAACACATCGGGCATTCTAAACAGTTACATTTTTTCTCTTCTTCAAAGCACAGTGGAATAAAAATGAGTATTTCAACAGTTTTGATGAAACTACAGGAGTAAGCATGGAAAATGGACATGTACCAGCAAGGTCATGAGGGATCCTTGTATTCAGGGAAGAAAAGCTACAAAACCTATCACAACCACGTGACTATAAAACTGAAAATTTATTTTAAATGTCTACATTTAGAAAACTAGCATTTTCATACTATAAACAGTAAATTTTCTTGTCCAAGATTGCATAACTGCTTAGAAATTTCCAAATCTGATTCCTAGCAGGTCACTCCCAAAGGAAACTAAGTATGCATTACAATCTAGAACTGTAGAACTGATCTCACTTCATACTCACATGCTAATCGTTCTTTTAATTGGGGTGTTGGAGCCAAATCAATGGTGCTTTTGTTGTGACAGTTCAACAGTGTTGGGTCAGCACCATAACTTAGCAAAAGAGAACATACTTCCACCCTGTTCTTAGAAGCTGCTTCATGCAGAGGGGTGAATTGCCACAGATCCATTGCATTAACACATGCTCCATGCTTGAAAGGGAAAGGGGTAAAAAAGATGCAGTATCAATATCAGTTCATTAGAAAAAGACATTTTTCATTAGTTTTAATGCAGTAGACTGTTATAATAAAAATCAATGCTTGTATACAAACTGTATCCAAGATATTCTCCAGAAATTCATTTCCAGTATGACAACCTTTTAGCACACTGCACTTTTTAGTCCTCTAGTGTCTCACAGGTACATTCAAGGAAGCTGAAGGTAGGCGAGGCGACACTCTTCAGGTTCTCTCCAGCATCTCTAAAAGGGGAGCAGCCCTGCTATAGCTCAAAATGGAAAGAGCCTAATTCATATACTGCAAATCACCTTTGAATTAGCTGCTGTTTCTTGTTCCTCTAGAAGCCTAAACAGCTGCACTGACATAAATATAGGTTCTGTGAATACAACCCAAGGTATGAATGCCAAGATACCCAGAAGGAGGTGGCCACTCAAAGTTAACTTAAATTAAAAATATTTAAGTACAAGGTTCTGCAAACTGCATTCTTGGATGTTTAATATCTGTGCAATTCTTCTCCAGTAACATTCTGTATGGCCCCTGAGTTCTGTCTGTAAGCAAGCCTGGTAGGACATGCCCTTCCCCATTGCTCCTGTTAAAGCTGTAGTGCTTTGCGAAATATAATTCAAGATTCACTGGAGCAGAAATCCAACAGGAAACACAACTGTAGCCTAAAATTAAAACACAGTAGTGTCTAGGTAAGAAGGTTGTTCTTTTTTTTATTTTTTTTTGTGTCTAGTATCACAACTGCAAAGATTCAATTTACAATTTACAATTGGTTTCTGAAGTAAAAACCAAAAGGATCTTGACTGTTTATACATACTAAAATTATGGTTATTATTTTTTATTTAACTTTTGCTAAATGAATACATGGAATTAGTGGAGACCGAGACATACAAGAGAGAACAACAGCAGCTGTTCCCTGAGCATATAAATATTTACAGTTATCTAACAAGATTCTCCTAGCTGTTTTAATGATCATGACATGCTGTAGCACCTCAGAACAGGCACAGTTCAAAAGCCTCTAGATGGACAACACTTACAGGTATTCTGCAGGTCATATCTTTGAGCCACTAGTTTAATGTGCAACTTCAAGATTAACATAATTCAGATGAGTCACTTCAGTTCTGAGAGTTCACTGACATTACAAAAAAGTATACATTTTTCTTTCTTAGGGGTGAAGGCTATGATTCAGCATCAGAATTGATGTTGTAAAGTTCTTTTCCTCAAGACTGACTACTCTCTAATGTTAAAAACATTTACAATCTTTACCAGTATTCTTTTCAAAAACCTATGAATACTCTGTCTTCTATGTTTTTCTACTGTCACACTCAATATTGCTCAGATTTTGGATTTTTTTTTTGGAAGGTGAGGATGGGAAGATTGAGATAAGAACAACTTACCTGGTGGTACAAAAACATTCAACTTTGGAGCAGAGAGAGTTAAAAACAGAAAGCACATTTATAAGGAAAAAGCTTCCTTGCAAGCAGAAGATTCTGTAACTCCAGCTTAGTCACTAACACGTAGAGCAAAAGCAATCTAGCATTCTTTAAGTTTTGTAAATCTAAGTACAAAATAAAAAAATAGGCAACTTGCATTAGTCTATTATAAATGTTCTTTTTTAGTATTAAGCAATTTAATCTCTTCAAAAACCAACCTTTACTAGAAGCTCTGTTACTTCATAATGACCATAGGAACAAGCATTGTGAAGCGGCACCAAATCTCTACAGAGGAGAGAAAGAAGGAGGCTGCTTACCTTAGTGCATATATCTTGATTCCAAATGCATCTATAACATTGCAAATAGTACTTACTATGCTATACCTTGGACATTTTACAAAAATATTATCAGAGATGTTCAAATGAGGTTGAGAAGAATCCAGAAAATCCCTTAAGCATTTTTCAGAACACTAAATGCTTAAAATCAGAAAATGAGAAATTAATTGCACTGTCTTACTACAAATTAAATGGTTCCACTCAGACTTGGAACCCTAAGCAGGAAGAACTACCTGCAGGGGATTTTCAGGAGTGAAAGTAATTATTTACTTCTTCCAAAGAACATTGCTGTAAGATTATCTTCTCCCCTGGAAACTAAAGAATTCTTAGTGGCTAATGTTTAAGTCACTTTACAATACTCTACAGTAATAGCAGAGCTAAAGAGGTTTTAAAGCCAGCTTCATAGTCATGCTCAGTGGTCATAGGAGGAAGTGAGAAACTGCACTAAGTTAATTCTTTAACTCTGGGCTGGTAAGGGAGAAAAGACAAAAGTGAACTCCAACCCCAAGTGGATAACTAGAGCTGTCTGATTAGGCACCTATTTATGCAGCTGTGAAGTAATCCTTGGAAAAAGAAGGAATAAATTTGCTTCCCATAATCTTTAATGTACACAAATGCACATTTTAAAAACAGTTTTTCCATTATATTTTATGTAACTAAATAAATTTAGCATGTCTATATTTCACTACATTTCCTGACATGACAGCCAAATGCTTAAAAATGTAGTCCAAATAAAACCTCTGGGAAACAGTTCTTTGATTCTTATCACATCCTTTGCAAAATAATTCATAGAAACCTAAAAGTAGAAAGAAAATTAAGATTGACGCAATCACTAAAGTATTTGCTGACTTCACAGTGGTGTATGAACATACTGTATTAAAAATAATACCTAAAAGGCAGCATGTTCTATGGTCAGCTCAATTTGGATCCTACCGACTCACAGGTGTTAAACCTGTATACTTTGCACTTTTGGATAACAGGAAGGTTAAAGATGGTACAACAGTCTCAAGTTGGAAATTCTTCACAGTTAAAATAGTATTATTAGTCTTTACTTCATCTCAATTTTTAACAAATTCTGTTTATTCTGCACAAAGGAAAAATGGACCTACCCTTTATCCTTAGCATGTACGTCAGCCCCATGTTGCAGTAACAGCTGTACTATTTTTACACGGTTATACCCAGCGGCTAAATGTAAAGGAGTAGACTGAAATGACAGAACGTAGAAGGAATCAGTAACATAAAATCAAAGGTTGACAGGGCATTCAATTTTTCAAAATCTGTTAAAAGTATCAATTGCTGAAGTCCCTAAAGTACTTGCAATATTAAAAAAACCAGTGCTTGCATCAGAAATTTGATAACTATGTTCATCGTTTACCAACTACTCTAGCAGTCAGCACAAACAGAAATCCTGAACTTACTTCTTCACTAATACATCCTGGCAACAAAAGCCCTCTTAACAGATATGAGTCCTGCAGACCATATCTCTCAGCCTACCATAATTATAAATACTTTGCTGGGACACATCATGTCCCTTGTGAAAGAGGAAATAAGACGGCCATTAGAAACAATGACTGCTAAACTACAGAAAGAGCTCCCTGCCAATCAAAATAGATTAAGTTTAGAAATTATCAACAGAGACTGTAATCCACATCTGAGAGTGCAATAAGTTAATAGGGTGTGGGCAAAACTTAATCTTCTCTTCTAGATTCTCACACTCCACAAAGCAGTCAAGTAACTCCTCTATGATCTTTACTAGCAAACCCACACAAGCACACTCAGCAGCAGCACCAAGGGCAGAACTCCAAATAAGCGAAGAGAAATCTTATCCTCTTCATTTACAAACCCATTACTGAATGGGGTTTGTAGAATTCCCAAAGGATTAATTTCCTGACTAAAAGATGAGAAAATTTAGATGTATAGGTGCTTCAAAGACCCCAACATCTTAACAATGCCTTAAACAGGGAAACTAACTTGAACAAAACTTAAGTGAACGAGTTCACATACTTAATGTGAACAATGAAGACGTCAAAACCTGATACTCAATAATCTGAAACTTCAGCAGGTTAAGGGCTGAAACCAAGAGACTATCAGGATTTTTCAGAATAGAGATTCTGAACATTTTTCACATGCTACTTTACCATTACTTATAGTGATCAACAGCTTGTTCCTGAAACAGCAGCAATAACTTGCCTAGGCTGTATGGCAAATACGGGGCCTATGTATGTATCTGCGATAGCCACAAGAGTCTATGAAAAAAAGCTTAAAGTTCCAACTGAATGAGTGTTTACTGCTCCCAGAATGGAAACACCTACACGGTCTTTTTAAAGTTAAAACAAAACAAAAGTATCAGCTAGCTGCTATAGTGGTACAATCATATTTCCCCACATATATTAAAGAAAACAGATTCTGAATTTAACATTCATAAAATCTGGTCAAACAATAACTGTGAAACATGTAAGAGTGAAGTAATTTTCAATCAGGTTTTAAACAAAAGTACCTTTCTGCCATCACTTGCATGACAGTTAACATTTAATGGTGTCAGAAGAGACATCATCTTCTCTTCATTTCCACTTCTGAAAAACAAGATATGAAACACGCAACAATATTTTCATTCTGGTTTTTAATAGCTTATTATATTTTTATATTTTCCTTTGCTATAATGTTCAGTAGATCTGAAGTAATACTTTCACTTCTGTACTGTCAGCATTAAAGGGAAAGCAAAAAGGCATTCATACAGCTATTTTTGTAGCTTTATTCACAGATAATAGCTAAAGCTTAGCATCAAGATGGCATGTCGATTCAAAAGCCAATATATGTATTCATAACATACAATTATGAAAATATAACTAAATTCCAGATATCTTCCAAACATGCGTACCTGGCACTCTCTAAGAGTTCATCTTTCTTGTATTCACCTGGAAGACAAAAGGGATTTTCTTTAGTCATTAAACACCTATATACATGAAGTTCACTATCTTCCTCTTCCAAAATCCCAGAGAATATAAGTGCTAAAAATCTGACAGGGTATTACTGAACTAGCGTAATAAACTATTTATCCAGAACACAACCTTGACTGAGATGATGGCCATACAGCAATTTCTATTTAGAATAACCAAACAGAAGTTAAAAGTAATACCAGAAAGACAAATCCCTAAATACTGCATTGCATTCAATTGACTGATATTCATCATAACATGATCTAAATGTTATCACTTACCAGTCAGCACTGCTTTTGCAGATGGGTCTGCTAAATCCAAAGCTGTTCTTCCATCTGTGTTCCGGATGGTTGGTTCAGCACCATGCTGCAGCAGTACTACAAAATGCCAAAGTTTTCCATGAGAAAGCAATTCTATAAGACAAGGCTTATGAGACATATCATTACTGTAAGCCAAAAGCAACAAAAGAAACATTCAGTTACTGATCCTACCTTCCCCTCTCAAATTTTTGATGTCAGAATTCCTTAATGTCATCTGTGAACAGTTTAACTACTGAAACATGCCTAGGCACATTTTATGAGAGAAAGTCAGAGTAGAAACACAACGATCACAGGCTGGCAGGAGGCAATCTCAGTTGAAAGACGGCAACCAACACATCACAAAAAAACTACTTCATATCAGCTCCAGAGCACGCTGACTCAAATCCACAAGTAGCTATGCCCTGAACTGTCCACAGCAGTAGCAGGCCAGGCACCCTGCACTCATATTGTGGACGAGACTGTAATGGAATACATAAGGCTCTTCACATATGCTCCTTAATAAATTAAATGAGAAATGACACAATCAAAAAAATTAGTTTCTTGACCTAACTTTCTGCCTCTTCCCAACTCTTAAGAACTGTGTAGGCAAAACAAGAAATCAATATAATTGAAGTTTAGCTCCTATCCTTAATTAATTTAACATGGCAGAATGAATCCATTATTAAAACCAGTTTTGTTCTCTCCACTGCACTCTAAGTAGCAGCAGAAGGCAGCAAAGGAGCCTAGGCTGAAGTAACAGAGAATCTAGGTCCATCACATCACTCTGAAGTTCCTTCCTTATGATGTCAATTTGAACCTTTTAACCTGGACACTTATCAAAAATAGATCTCAAAATTCATTTCTTTCAAAACTGGCGTAAGAAACAGTTTATGAGAAATGTTTAGTTTTAACACTTATATCAGCTATAGCTTCAAAGTAAAAATGGTCTTTAAAAGGTTCTTGCTTTTTCACAGTGAAAAGAAATGAGTCAGTCACAAGAAGAGTGGGAGAAAATTACCAATGCAGACATCTGTCTTGCCCTTAATGGCAGCTTCATGAAGGGGAGTGTAATTCCAATTATCCCGGGCATTAGGATCTGCACCATGCCGCAAGAGAAGATTGACAACCTCAGCATGACCAAAAGAGCAAGCGTTGTGAAGAGGAATGAGTCCTCCATCATCTCGCGCGTGGACATTGGCACCGCTTTGAAGTAAATATTCAACTACATCCTTCCGACCAAAACCTGGAAGCAATAAAAAGAGGAAAGGTGTCAGGGTGGAGTAAGAGAATTTCCTGCCTCGCTCACAGAAATTAAAACGACAAATAACAATCACAGCTGGTATTCTTTACTAAAAGGCATTTATACACTAAGGCTATTTTTGAAACTCCTAAAAATTAGATTAAATTCAGTAGAAAAACAATACTCAAGATTACTTAACAATGAGTATGTTGATAGGTCTCACACAAGTCAATGGTTTCTTCAAAATACAACAAAAAGAATAAAACACTGACAACAAAATCTCTTTTTTAGTTATTTCACATGGCTATTAAACTGAACAATATTTTGTATGATACCCTGCCAACCCACAGGCAGTATATGGATGGACCAACAGATGAGCCCTGAGAGCAGTAAGGATAAAAGTGGCTACAGGCCAGTCCATGTACAATTCATATCATAAAAAAATTAATATAATACAGTAAGTATTCTACAGAAACACATTGCTTGTTTTTGAAGAAAAGCAAGTAAGCAGCAGCACAGGTCTCTGGTTAAAACTAGAAGCATGGCTATTTGCTTTCTGATGGAACAATAAACCTAACGTGCAAAGTTTGTATCTTTGAAACAATCCACTACGAAAACCCTTAGGGACATAAGATTATCTGAGACAATTCGCTGTTGAAGAGAGTATATACAACTACAATTTAAAGATTTTCATAATGCTTCTTTTCAATGATGCCCAAAATGGCTATAAATATTTGATCAAGGCTGAAACCCAAAAGTGCTTTTATAGATTCCGAGGTACTTTTTACAAACCTGTCATTCAAGTTGGNAAAAAAAAAAAAAAAAAGTACCCACTTGTACATTTGGAGTTAGGAATATATCATAAATAAAGTATTTGCTCTTATAAGCCAATTCTATAGCTACTGCTATTTAACTTCAGCTATATTTTGGACATTCATATAACAGCGAATAAACAAGGACCATAAATTTACCAACAGCGTCTATGTTTTCTGTAATATCTTCACAAGAGGCTAGAATGACTTGGGACTTCTGCCTGTAGCCATTATGCCCATCAGCTTACACTCTAAAGGCCACTACATACAGGAACCTCTCAAAGGTTTCATGATCACCTTGGGTCTCAGGGGCTACTAGGGGAGGCAAGAGTCACATCTCAGTATGTATGAGAAACGTGCCAAGAACCTTCTAGGAGTAACCCATGTGTGCAAGGCTTGCTTTCCTTCCTTTTAATATCCGAGTCGCAAAACTATTTCCTTCAGAGATCAAGAGGCCAGAGGAGATGGAAGTCTTGAGTTTTTCCCTCACAAGGAATCAACACAGGCTTGCCAACACCAGTGATACTCAGATTGTAGCAAATTTATGCGTCACTACAGAGCATCTACAGAACTTCAACAGGAGGCAGAAGTCCCTGCAACCACCACCTAGTAACTAGAGAGCACTTCAGTGACAAACCCACAGAGGCATATGAGAAGTGTGGGTGTATGGGTTACAATGGAACTTTTCAGTTCTAGTTCAGTTGCAATTCAACTATTTCACAGCATGTTCTTCACTAAACCTGACTCTTCAGTAAATCCTTCTCTCAGACTGAAAGCAACAGAAATCCTGGACCAAGAAGCACTTTGACCTCTGCTATTCAGAGTAGAAAACCTAAACATTGCCATTATTAAGGTATTTCTGAATCCCACTTGCTGAGAGGAGGTTTCATATTCAAGATGTATATGCAAAAAGGCCAGAAAAGGTAGTCAGAAAATTCTTTGTTAAACTGAATCTTTCCTCTTCTTCCCTCAAAAGTCTGGTGGAAACATATCCCCAAAGATTTCTCATTGTTATAAAAAATAATGTTACGTGAAACTTTTTAATCTTAGAACAAACTCCAAGCTATTTTCAAGTAACACTCATAATACTCTACTGATAATGTACTTTGATTCTTCAAAACACATTATTAATAATACAAATCCTAGCTTGCTAGCACCTTGCCTTCGACAGAACCACATACTGTACAGTAAATTAACTTCTGAGTCTTGTTCAGCATTACAGCTACCCATCTTACAACTAGTAGCAAGCACCTTGCCTGTCCCAACAGAGAATAGGAGCTTAGCACACTTGAGATGAAAACTGGATCAGACCTGTAGTGAACCTCATTAGATGTATAGAATCCACCTGGATGCCCTCTATTTAGTATACAGGTTCGATCAGATCCAGTTCATGAGCAATCCATAGCTTCTCTCGGTACAAAATCTGCTTTCATTCAGAAACACTTTAAGTACAGCAACTCCCCAAAACTACCTATAGTTATTTTAATGTTGCAATGGGCTCATTTGCACATTAATTTCTATAACATCTCTTCAGCACTAAGTGCACAGCAGGAGTTCCTTACTTTCTTGTGGAAGCATCTGTAGGAGAGGGCACCATATAAGGAAAGAGAAGTATTTTCTCCAGGATGCAGGCAGTCAGAGGAGACGGCCAAAGTGTACAAGAGTCTCTCCCTCCTCTCTCGTTTTCACTCAGAGTGGAAAGGCACAGCCTTTGCTGACACAGGGAAGGGAGCTGCTACCTACTGTAACAGTTCCTCTCTGCCATTAGTCCACTGCTATAAAAACAATTCCAACACTTAAAAAAAATAATTAGCATTGTTAAGGGTTTTTTTTTAACTTCTATCTAAAGACCAACTAATTGGTATCATATCTTGCAAGTGTGCAAAATTAACTGTCTTATAATCATGAACTCTTATTGCAAAGTAGGGCTACTGAGGGCCTCCAGCTGACACTTTTGACATCTGTAACAGTCCAGTAGCTCACAAAATTTTTTTCCCCTAGAAGTTACAAACTTTTAGCTGACAAATCCTGAATACTAAATCACAATAAAAACTTGTTAACACTCATTCTGTATTTTAAATATTTATTTACAACCACTGTTGTCATAATTGACATTCACCTAATTTTGACAGGATGAAAAGCTAAAGAAATAACTGAGCCCTGATTCTCTTGCCCTGCACCAGGGATTAATTTTTTTTGATGAATTTTAGTTTGCAGGAAAGCCATTTGGTCTGAGTCCCTAAATCCTTGTGATAATTTCAAGTTTAGCATACACTGTGATGAAGAACACTGACCTGAGGAAGTAAATGAAACTCATGGTAAGAAAAGACCGAGCCTGTTATGTTGTGAAGAGTGGAAAGCAGGCTGTTGGCTTAAGCTTCAGTGCAATATAACTACCACAGACACAAAGGTGGACTAGACAAAAAAAAAAAAAATGCAAAGAGCAACCTTCATCAAGATGCCAACATGTACTGCTTCTAATATTGACACATGCTCAGGGAGAACTTGCCATAGTTTTAAAATATACTTTAAAATCCACTTTTACATAAAACCACACGGAAAAAGAGGGATCTTATTTATTTAAATTGCTAAGTAAGATCTGGGAAAACACTTTAAAAAATTGAACCAAAGTTCAGACCCCACTAAAAAAAAGAAAAAGGGTTAAACAAAACCTATTTTCATATTTCAGCTCCACCTTTTCCATAAAACAAGTCTTGAAACAGAATGAAACTTGTCAGAGAAGTTTTGCAATGCGTTTTCTAAGAATACCTACCACTCAAGCTAAACAAAGCCTGTATACAACAGACTTTTGTTTTTACTTCCTGGAATGTAACTCCTTCAGAGACAGAAGACAAAAGAAGCTAGTATTATTCCAACTGTGAATAATGGAGGGGAATGCAAAAGAAAACAAAAACAATAACACCAAAATCCTACAGTTGCTTACAGTCTTTCATACTGAGTCTATTGCAGGTAGGCTGTCGACAGCATAAATGTACCTCAAGCAGTGGAGGAGCGTTAGAGCAAGAGATTACACACGTATTTTATGCTACATGTTAACCAGAAACTTTTGGCATCTCCTACAGTCTTTTGAGAGGAGCAATTAATTTCTCTGTATCAAATGTAGACAATGACTATGGCCTCTCCCATTTGCACACCAACCTCTTTAACATTATAAATCTAACTGCATGAACTTATTGCTACGCATTTTTTAAAGAAAAAGCTTTCCACAGATCAGGAGGTTTTTTTTTTAAAGTCAAGACAGACTACTCCTGTCCATAACTGTTTTCATCTGACAAGATATTTTAAATTGTCTCCCGAACTCTCTTGTTGATTGTTTCTCAAATCTGTGAGCCGCAGCTGCCCTGAAAAGGTTCAGGAACCTGGACCTGTTAAGTGTACTGTATGCGGCAAGTACACCTTAATTCGAAACTTTTGCAACAAAAACTCAGCGAAGACAAAAACATCTTTATTGGTATCTATATTATTTAGCCGAAAAGAAGCTGCTGTCTCCTGAGGCCCTACACCTAACGCTGCCATCAAATCAAAACAGGCAAGACAGGTGGGATACAATCTCCTGGCCTGTCACCAGCGAAAGCAGTTCTGGGATGTCAGCTGTCTCCGTATTTAAGCCCCAAATCAACAAAGCCCATTCGCTAAAGATAAGAACGCAAAAAGATCAGAAAGGATGTTATCCGGCAGGAATCCTTCACGGTTGAAATTCTAAAAGCGAGCAGGCCGGCTGCCATCCACAGGGACAGCGCCCGGGACGGACCACCCGTCCGAGCTCCCACGCCAAAAGCCTAAACCTCGCTCCAGATCGTCCCCGGCGGCAGCCCAGGCGGCACCAGAGCCCGCCCGCGGTTCACAGGGAGGGCGGGCGGCCAGGGAACCACGGAAAACCGGCAGAAGGGGACAAGGAACACCCGGTAAGAGGGACACAGGAGGTGAAGAGGGCGCCCGTCGGGAGCCGCCCGGGCCCCGCCGCGCCCAGGCCTCCCGTGCGGGCCCCCGCGCCCCGTCGGGCCCAGGCAGCGGGCCTCACGGCGCCGGTACCTGCGGCGAAGTGCAGCGGACTGGACTTCCGGCCCGCCGTGTCCCGGCCGTTCACGTTCTCGGGCCGCACCAGCCGCTTGACTCGCTCCACGTCTCCGTTCCTACAGGCCTCGAAGAGCTCCCGGGCCGGCTCCCCCGCCGCGCCGCAGCCCGGCGCCNGCACGCGCCGCTAGGCGGAGCGCCGGGGCCGCCGCGGCGGAGGGATCCGCAGCAGCCGTGACCCTGCCGGACTCGCTGCGCAGGCGCGGGGAGGCGAGCACGCGCGCGGCGTCGAGGCGGGGCCCGCCCCGCCCCTAGCTCGCCGCTGGGTCCTAGCGCCCGGACAGGCCGGCCCACCGCGCGGAGTTCCCGTTGTCTCAAACTGCGGTTCCTTTGCTCCTAACCACGCGTCTCTGTGGCTGCGGGTCACTGCCGAGCAGTTCTGCAGTAGAGTTTTGTCAGATTTGGTGAGAAGGCGCGATGAATGCTAGCACTGGAGTGGTCTGCCCTTAACCTGTTGCCCGCTCCTTTTCTAAGTGGAGATTTGTAGCACAAAAAGTCAAATACAATTAGTCCCAGAAGAACAGAAACGTTCCCTTGCTGTTTACAGTAATTAACTGTAGGTTAGGAAGTCACAACCGTTGAGGGCTGGGTTTTTTTCCCCTGTAAAATGTCTAAGACTGCATTTTGGTGCCAATAATTTCATGATGTAATCTAAACGCTGACATAGGTACCTGCATAGTAAAATAATGTAACTCGAAAGGACCTTAAGTGCATACTGCCTATGAAATGGAACTTACACAATATGAATTATGCAGTTTTCTTAATCTCAACAGATCTGGAAAATCCTGCTGCTTGACTTAACCAATTCAAGGTTTCAGAAAGGAACAGAGAGCATCTTTCTCCCTCTTGTACGCCTTGCAGGCTTCATGGGGAAACTTGAGCTCAGGTAGGGCTAATGAAGGGATTAATTTTGGTAATTTTGAAATGTATTTTTCTACTCGTGCCATAATGATACATTTCAGCAAAAGTAGTTAAATAGAGTTGGTAACTTTCTATTCCAAAGGTAGGAAAAAGAATTGCCTCTAAACTCAACTGGACTTGCAGACTCTTGTAATACTAGGAAATTAAACAGCTTAAGAACCTAGAAAGACATCCAGCTGCTGATTTGTACAGTCTAGTTGCATCCCTTCTGTTAAACATCTTTGTCTCTAGAACAAGGCACAACCAAGTTACCTGCTCTTGGTCCATGCTCATGCTTAAACTGTGACCAAGAATGTTTTTTGATAACTCACTAGCTGTCCCAGGCCAAACGATGCTGCAGTAACAGGCTGGGGTCCAATGCCAGCGTCTGTATCCTGACTCTGTTTAGTTTACCAAGTTACTCTTAGCCACAGTAGAAATGTGACAATAAAAGTGGCCAGCACAGGGATGGGAAGCTTTGACAAACACATGCTGACTTGGTTACATGTATTTTCTGTCATCCCACTGCTTTTCTCCTCATCACCACTTAAATTATAAGCTGTGTTCAGCAGGTAAGGAAAAGTCAGGCTATGACCAAAGTCCCTCTGTTGGCTTTGTCACACACACATTATTCATCCACTGCTTTGCATGTAGCCCTAACGTTCTAACATAAACTGTCGTCAAATGTGAGTCATAGGCTTTGCAGCCATCTAAGACCTTCCCAGCATCTCCAAAGTATGCATGATGAAAATTGCCTTTTCTACATACAGGCTCCAAACACTAAAACCAAGATCTGCAACGCTGACATTTCTGTCTTTTATGAGGCCTATTAGCTGGAAAAAAACCCTTCTTCAGGCTTATAGAAGAATAAATATGCATTGACTTGAAGTTGGCTGCTTCCCTTTCAAAACTGAAGAAGGGACTGTATATTGAAGTATCTGTGTACATACAAACACATGCTGCTCCCCAGGTCTTCTAAGGAACTTTAAAACTAGAACGATTTTTCACTAGTTCTGTACAAACTCTGCATTTCTTTCCTTGGCAGAAGCTATTATCAAATGCTAATGGAAGACAATTTATGTGAATTAGAAAAAGAGCACCATTTTAGAATATATTTTTATTATTTGTCTAAAGCAAAGAAGCTCCTCATACTTTCCACGTCGTTGTATAAAAAAAGATACTATTATTCTGAATTACCTGTATCATGACTTCCTTTTCCCGTATGACTTCCTGATAGCTCAAGTGTAAAACTATGGCAGGTCTCTGTGAGTGGAAAGTAATTTTGAATATATAATAATATAAGAGCTGGATTCAATTAAACTTGAATTTAGTGAGTCAAAGATTCTCATTATATTTTAGGATTGGTGTAGCCTTCACATGGACTTTTGAGATTCACATAATGTAAAATAAATGTACTTTTATCTGTATGTTTATGTCTTTAATGAGAAAATAATCTGTAAAATTCAGTGATTTCCTCCAACCTTCTGTACAGTAGTATGGGTAGAAAACCATAGCTGAACTATATAACAAATCCCACCCAATGTATGTGTTGGAGCTTTTTCTAGGGGATGTGGAGGTTAAAACTCACCTGTTATTATCAGCACCATGCCAGATGTTCACCCATTAACAGCTTGAAAGCATTTGACTGGTGTTTGGTTTGGGGTGTTTTGTTTTTGTTTTTCTTTTGGTTTGGTTGGTTTTAGTTTAATTTGTGATATAGCAGTAGCTTTTTCCCTTACAGCACACTTACGTCAGTGGCATGACCTGGCCAAATAGTTACATGGCTTGACGAGTTTGTTTAGAAGCCTTCTTGGCTGGTCGCTAGAGGGCAGAAAAGAAGAAAGAGAAAGAGAAAAAGGGGCTCGGGGAGATTAGAAGATTGAAGTTTGTTAATGGGCAGAGAAATTATCCGTGCCGATGTGCAAGCAGCACATCCGATTTAAGATTTTCAGCTGTCAGCCCTTGATTTCATGAGTATGTCTCAGGTTTTTCTAATTGGTTCCTGCAGTGGTTTGCCTTGCTCTTGGAAGAGAAGGCAAATGCTAGCATTAGCATGGCATTTGAAGTGTTCAGAAATTTAGCTTATTCCAAAAGAAGAATGATTTAGAATTTATTCAATTTGAAGTATTTCAAGATGAGACAGGGGGAAAAAACCTCCAACCAGCAAGGAATAAAGCTGTACACCATGAAATAATGAAATGTGCCTGTAAATAAAATAAGTCTTGTTTTAGTTACTGAATTTTTTAAATCTACAAATAGAAACTTTCTCAGCCTAAACTACTTGATATTTTTTTTTCTAAATTAAAAGAGTGGCTGATGAGTTTAAGAAACAAGAGCTCACTGTAAAATCGAAGCAGTACAGGTTGTACAGCAGTGGATGTTAATACAAACAGATCTTTAAAGGACCTTCCTCCCTCCCTTCCCTCCCTCCCTCCTTCCTTCCCTCCCTCCTTCCCCTTCTCATCCCATCTACCAACTACTTTGACTAGTTACCTTAAACAAACATGAGCTAATTCCTTTCCTCTGCCAGTCACTCATCTGTAGTTAGTAGCATATCATATGTGCCAGCTTTGTTTTACCAGTAGATGGGGGTAAAGTTAAATAAATATAAAATGTTATTTTGGAATAATGAAGGGGTAACAAATAAATAAATAAAAGGAGACTTGGAGAAAGTGAGACACTGATCATTGTAGAGAGGAGGTAATGCAGGGCCAAGTGGTCCCTCTAGGAGATGGGGAGACAGTGTGAGATGTTGACAAACTGTAATCTGGGCCATTTAGTTATCAAAATACTGTGAATGCAGCAACCAAGAGATCTGTTCAGGAGCTTGGTGGCCAGCTGTGGAGGTGGCTGTTCACATCATACATTTGGAGAAGATTGTTTTTAGTTGTAGGAAGAAGCTTGTGATCCTGACACCAGAAGCATGTAAAAGTGTATGAGAGTTTGTGGGAACTAGATTACACTAAAGAAAAGCCTTTAGTCCAGAACCCTTGTGATTTCTTTAAAATGATTTGCTTCCAGAGATGACTAGACAGACGTGTCTAGAGGGCTTAAAGGGAGCTTTTGTTTGTATTTCTCTAGTGTCTGGGAGTGGATGAATTATGTATGTGTGACAAAGCTGACAGAGGGACTCCAGCCATACCCTGAATTTTCCTTGCACTGGGAGGACAGAGAGCTTTTTTAAGAGCATAGGCTCTACATGTGCAAAAGAGAATTACACGGGCTGCCAGCATGGGAACATGGCAGAGACTTTGGAAATTGTTAGTTACTAGGAGGAAATCCACAAGTAGCAGAGGACCAACAGGACCAGAGCGCGGCATTGACTAGGGATGTTAGCAAAACAAATTCATTTGTATCTCAAAAAGGTACAATGATATGTAAAATCTAAAAAACCCTAATAAAGACAAACTAGAATGTCTATCCAACCGAGACACAGTTGCCTTTTCTGAGCTGACAGCTACTTATGTTATAGATGTCTAGAACTGACTGGGACAGGAAGTAGTAGTTCTCTCAGAAATATCATCTTAGAGGGAGACAATTTCAGAGGAGCAAGAACTTGTGAGAGAATCTCTTTGCATTTAAGTTGCAGCCCAAGTGACATCATTTTCACAGAATACAGTATTAGTTTGCAATCTTTTTTGCAACTGGAAAAAGTAAAAATGGCTTTGAGGAGGTTCAGGCATCTTCACAATCTATCATGGGCATTTAATGGAAGTGTCCAGGTCTTCCAAGTAATTAACAAAGCGGGCAGGTTTCTCACTGCTGTATTCTTAATTGCCCTCTGAAGCACTTTACCTCTTTCCACTGATGATATAAGAAGCTTATACTTTTAATTTGGATACCTAAATTGGTTGCCTATTGTATGCAATGTAAACACCATATAGGTATGTAGTATAAAGGAAATCAAAGAAGCAACTAAATATAACATTTTTATTAAAAAGTAGTAATGTACTAATGGAAGGCTCCCACTGAAAAACAGTTCATGGTACTGATTCAGAAGAGGAATTGTGATGAAAAGAAAGAATGTTGCTGCAGTAGTATTAAAATCAGTTATACAAACACTAAAATCCTAGGACTTACTGTGAAGAATATATTTATGCAGGTTATTAACTGAGTGACAGAAAATAGGAAACCAGTTCAAAAACTTAATGGGATCAAACTGCAGTGGTCATAAATGAATAGTCTGTTTTTTAAAAAAATAATCTTTGTTTTTTTAAAAAAAGGAGGAATATGAGAGGTGAACACAGTTATGATATGTCCTGCTACGCATAAGTTATCATGGATATAAACCAACACATGACAGCTAGAAACTTCTCCTTCGATATGATTTTTCCAAAATCTTATCACTTGTTTTAGCCAGTAATCATGTCTCAAGAAGGGCAGAGTACATTTTGCCAGGGATATTCTTGGGAGAAAAGAAGTTTTACAATCCATTGGAATAATTCTGTTCCTGCAAGTAAGGTTTAAAATCTGCATCCAAAGATATTTTTGCCTGTAACAAATAAATCTCAGAAGACTCAGACATTTATCAGTTAAGCATATTTGCATTCCTACGTGAATGCAGAGTAGGCAGACACACTGCATTTAAGGGGTTAATCCTCATTTAAGGAACATCTTCTATTTAATTTCTTTGTTCCATGGGTAAATTGAAAAGAGAAATTGTTTATCAGACCTCTCAGACTGAAGCAAAATAGCACAACAGCTGGTTAGACATTTAATTTCATGTAGAATTTGGCCTAATAAAACCTAGAAAACCCTGGGTAGTCAAAAATTTCTAAAGTATTTCTGTATTTGAACTGTCTTAAGAGCCAACTAAATTGCAAAACTGAATTAAAAGTAATGAATTTGGATTAATTTTGAGACTGCCACATACGTCTCTATTTTTCTATGTATTACCTAGCTAAGTATGTGCAAGAAAACCACATTTTCACTGATGCTACACAAAACGTTTGTTAGATTTCTACACTAGACTGTATTACTACAAAGATTCAGTGAGTATTTAACACAATGATGGGCACTGAAACATGACAGCAAACTAACTCCATATCTGTAGCAGGTTTTTTGTATTACGTCTACATACCCTGCAGGAAAAGAATAATCCTTATTCTCCAGTCATTCATTGACTGATTATTAATGGTGTGTTGGAAAAGACCTTACAAGCTACAAGTCCTGACACATTACCACAGTACTGTTTAACTGTTGTACGTTTTATACTTTCATTTGGATTTCCTTTTAAATGCAGGTTCACAGAATTATCAAGTAGTCAAGTGAATTACTTCTCTTTAAACTGCCTATTAAAAATAGCTATTAAAACATTTTAAAAGTAAAATGGCTTTGGCATCAGTGCCACACACATAAAACCCAAGTGTAAAGCAATTTTAAATTTGACTTTTTTTAATTGAAAGGTGAGTTAGTGTACTGGTAGACTTTGTTTATTGCCAATATTATATATTTGAAGGATAGGAAAATGTTAGCAAATTAAGTATTGTTGCTTTTCATTACAACTGTTGTAAATGATGTACCATTATACATCCAATATACCATTCACTTCTGTACCTAGAAAAATCTTTTCCTGACTTTTGTGTTTTACAGTAAGGGAGGTAAAAATCTGAGTGTTTTACTCAAACAATTAATTCTAGGATTATTTCTGTGATCTACTTTCTGTAATTCTTCATAAGCAACTGAGCCATTTATTCTGTATAGGTTATAAAAAGTCTTATAACAGTATCTTATGTATTTAGTGATTCATGGAAAATATTTTTTTCCAATTCATTCCAGAAAATGACCTTTTTTTTTTCTCTTGTATAGAACATACCTTAATTTTTGACATGTTGCCTTATGGTCTCTCTCAAGATCATGGTTACATGGTGCCTTAAAGTAGTAAATAGTAGTGCTTGTATTTCACCTGGGAATGTGATTATTTTGCATAGCATGTACCCACTGTGTACTTGGCCAGTACAGCCAGTGCCTAACACCTGATAAATTCCTCTTCAGACAGTGATATTTTTGAGTGTATAAGGTAATCTTTAATGTCATGAGTTTTTTTAGCTCTCTGGGAATTATATTTAAAAGTTATCCTTTTTGTATTTTAGAGGTGACCAAAAAATATCTATAAAATTAAAAATCAGGCCTGTTTTACTTTACAGAGTTGCATAAATGCTTCATCTTAACTATTGCTGTTAAGATGAAGTAACACAGGATTTCATTTCAACCACAAGGTTACATGGGGCTAAAACTAAATATATCTCAGGTTCTATCACTTTGGAGTCCCTCCAGGAGAGTGAGTGGTCATCCTTCTCTCTTTCCTTTTCACTTCTTTCCCTCATCTGGTTAAGCACTTTCATCTTCATGATAGGATCTCAAAGTACTTTACTGAAGGAGTTTCCTACCTCACTTCACTAGTATATGTCCAGTGGGAACCTATTTTACTTTCCAGATATACCTCACAACCCCAACTATTTCAAAACTGGAAATGGATCACCTGAATGGAAAGTTAGATTGTTGTGGAGGTAGTTGGCATGATTAAGATCTTAAAACCTTAAATACATCTTAAATGCTATCACTATCCAGTATAATAAATGCCTCATAGGCACACAACAGTGAAATTGCTTTCTCCTGGTAGATTAGTAACTGTTATTCTTCAGAAATAATTTCACTGATGTTCCTTTTTCTGTTGCCTGGACAGCTAATGCAGCAGAGCTACTGCTGTCATTCTTGATATTGTCTATGTACAGAAACTCTTCAGTGTGGACCAGAATAGCCCTTCTATTGTAGATGAGCACATAGCATCCAGATGTTTTTGTGTCCCTCTTAGCCTGTAAACAAAAATCCTATGCAACAGATAAGTATTGGACAGAAATTGGCCTTGTTTGCATTTGTTCCAAGGTAAATGATATTCCTTGAAAAAAAAAATAAAAGGAATGTGTGCTAGTTCCTAGGGATCTTTAATTGCAGGCAAATGAATATTTTTTATAATTTGAGTTAGCTTGATGCAACCAGCGAAGTCCTTCATGTCAGACATGTATTCAGAGACGTGCAAAGCACTATAGAGCTCAGGGCAGCATATGCAGGAGAGTACACAAATGGCTCAGGTACTTTCTTCTCTGTTCAGACATTTTAGACTATACTAGTATATAATTTTATTAGGAATATCAGTTTTCCATTTTATAGCTCGATTGAATCATCTGAAAGAAATCTGCTTACTTTAGCAAAGGTTTGAGTGACCAAAGTGCAGACCATTCTTACCAGAATAACTAATACATGCCTGCCCTTATGCTACTAGGGCTTTATTCAAGACAGATTGATGACAGTAAGGGAACATCAGAAGGCCTTGGGAGTCCTCCAATTTAGCCAAAAGAGCTTTTAGCAAAATTAACTTGGAATCAAATAGAATCATATTTTTTCTGAGCTATTCTCATTTGGCAGCTAATCAGGTAACTGATAGGGCAGCTCTAAAAAGGTGGATTCACCTCATGGAGAGTAGCAAGTAGAAACTGCCTCTTGCATCTAACAGCACAGCAGCACCAGCTTCTGGAGGAGAATTGCTTTGCTTTGAGTAGAGATCCCAGAGGGTCCTGCAGGTGATGGCTAAGAGCTGAATCAGCAGTTTTCCCCCTAGATGGCCAAGCTCTGGCTGTCGAAGTATTATGGTATTTTGAATAGTCATGTTGACATAGAGAGAGATACTCACATACAAGTAGCTCAGAAACATGCCTAAATGACTTGCTAGATAATCTGGGCAACAACTAGTCCGTTTAAGATAGGAAAGGAAACCAAAGGCTTTGCTTTGGGCTAGGCAGTTCTGCTGGAGGAGGCCTGAAGTTCTGCACAGGCAGAAGGCATAAAGATAGAAATAAATAAATAAAACATTAGTATTAGCTAGCAGTCCTCTGTACTGTTTTACTTATCTATGAACAGATTCATAATGTACTTTGATGCTGATCTCATAACATTCTTAAAAGGCATATTTAATAAGCCCCTGAAGAGAGGAATCAGTTCACATGAAAGCGGAGGCAATATGCTTTAGTATAGTAAGAAATTAAATAAGTATTTATGCTACTTATATCACTGATAAAAGCTATTGAAAACCATACTGACTAAACCTCAGTTATGCATTAATGGTTGCCTTGCGACCACACTCTAAATCAACAGTCTTGTCACTCAGATACCAACTTGAAAGCACAAGCTAAGAGGTGGTGTGAGCTAGTCTCTCAGCACTAAGTTCAGCAGCCGAGACTGCAGGCTACAACCAACCAGCAACAAGATGGGTGCAAAGAGGGACAGGGAGTTTGACACCACTGTGCAAACTCTTACAAAGAAGTGTATATGTAGATATTTTGTCTTTTTTTGGAGGTAATTCACCTACAGAGATGGTAGAAAAGTTCACACTAGGAATGGTTGAAGAGTTAACTCCAAAATGAACGAGGAGTAAAAGGAGACATGCTGCAAAGTGATATTAGAACCACTCAAATAGTTATATTGGCAGAATGGAGTACTCATAACTTGACTATTATTCTTGGTCTGAGCATCAGAAATGCATGAACTCAAAGTCATGAGCTTGGCCTGTGTGGGAGCATAGTGTTACTCAAGTTCAATATCTGCATGTATGGATGGAAGTCAGCTTGGGACAACATTTGAAACTCATCCTTTAAGAACGAGAAGCCTAAGGAACCAGATGTGACCTTTAGTTACTGAACTACTTCAGAAATATATTTCTTTTACAAAGAAACAAGGAATCCAAGTTTGTCTGTGTTTGTATTTTGAAATTGCTCAGTTACTGATTTTTTTAATTTCTAAGTTATGCTTTGTCCAAATACTTCAGACAGAGGATTTATTGGCAGTTATTTTTTCTTAGGCAATCTGCCAGTGTCCTCTTTTAAACTCCTGTTTCTGCTCCAGCTGATCCCATCACAAATGTGAAGGCTTATGTGACTTCATACTGGCCAGACAGAGCTTCCAAACTTATATTGTGTAAGAGCTTGATATAGCACCTCTGTATCTATAATGGGAGGAGTTGTGTAAAGCAGCTAGATATGTGGTTATTGGGAGTACTGGCAAATTCTGCTGCTTTTTTTTAATCCTCGTACTCTGATATATCTTGGAACAGTGTCTGTGCCATTTGGAAACCCTGCCTTCTGCCCACTCTTCAGGGAAAAACACTGCTGAGTGAAGAGAAACCAACACAAACATGATTGTACATTATGTGTCAAAAAGTGTCAAACCCAAAATTTAAAATCGGTTAAAGACCTTTACTTTTCAGGCTAAAACAACACCTTCATTTTGATAACAGCTACCGTAAAAACATGGCTAAGAAATTACCTTGTAATACTGGACACAGGCTATTTTGTACATTGATCTTTTGCAAATCACAACGCACTTAAAATTAATGGATGGAAACATTAGGATAAATGTTAACTTAAATGCTAACTAAGAATCCCAAACAATAAACCTCCTTCAAAAGGTAGAAAATATCTTGGAATTTCAAAGGTGGGGGGGATTATTTTCACCAGTGTGACAATTTTCTGCACTTTATGACTACTTGATTGGAAAATTTACATCGCTTCTCTTACAGGAAACAATAAGTTTGTGAAAAAACAAACAATAACACTTTCCCCAGGGGCTGATTACAGAGGAGACAAAGACCTTCCATAATTTCTTGGTTTCTTGACTGGTATTTATTTCACATTCTGCCTTTCAATTCAGGAATATTTAAACAGCTTACTAACTAGCAATTTTACCATCATGTCTCAGAAGTCTTTAAATCATGAAGTGATTAACAAAAAAATGTATGACAGAAATAGGGGAACTGGTTTTTATGTTTGCAGCTTAGCTTGGGCAGGTTGTGCTGTGCTGTGTTCAGACAGCGACTTGACATCAGCATTCACATTCCAGGCTAAATTCAGAAGGAATTCAAAGTAAGGCCACAGTGACCTGCAGTGACTTAATTGTACATTCTTTTGCTTTCTTATGTGCCTTTTACCAACTTGTATCACTCTCTCATATTTATCTGTATGACACAAACACCCTTCTGTTTTTAAATTGCCTCTGAATTTGATCTAGACCCTTTCCTTTAAAATACGTGTTCATGTTGTGCATTTGAGCTGCTGAATTGGAGCTTGTTTGCAGCTGAACCGCTGACACGCAAACTCTGGTTTTACATTGGACATTTTAGCCTATGGTAAGTCTTAGCAGCACACTCACAATGAGGCACCACATCAGAGCTGACAGGCTGCTAACTTTTTAAGTTGCCTCTCAGATTTAACTGAGGATATAACTGCTTTTACTTGTTTTTCAGGGCAAAGAAGTTCATCTGAAGTCCTGGTGTGGCTCTAAGCAAACCTCTTTGACATGACCCAAAATGAAAGACTCACTGAATCAATGCTTGGCTATCTGCTGTTAGCTGCAGGTGAGAGGAGGAAAGGGCAGTTCTCATCACTTCCTCTCATGTCCTCAGGGCAAGAATGGCAGGCTGAGTCCCCTGTTATATTTCCTCCGGCAACCTGCCTTGCCTCAATTCTGTGATGAGTTTTCCACTGCGGAACGTTGTGTGGATGTGTGACCCCAGCCCCGAGGCTGGCACACACAGCAGCCAGACATGCTCTGGTCTGGCACAGCTTCTCTAACTGCAGGGACAAAAAAAGAGCAGCACGAGAAGGAACAGGACGGCAGGAAAATGTACCTTTTAAAATGTCATGCACCATTTTAGCTCTCACCTTTTCCTAACATTTGTGTTGTATCACTTGAGGGACAAGGCAAAGGGAACAGAGCAAAGGAAGGGCAGTGGCCTACATCACCTTTGAATTGGGCCCCCTGTGCTTAGCACTTCTCAAGGACATTGAGAAGTTTTTTCAGATAAAATCCAAGAGAGAATTTCTGCCAGAGTATGATGTTTGGATAAAATAAATGTGCCTACAAAAACCACTTAACAACAGTCAAAATATAGAATTCACTAAGACTTAACATTTCACTTCATACATAGCATATCTAAATAAAGTAACTTTTGCTTAGTTGTATCTTGGTAAAGGTTACATTTAAATTATGACATATGCGATGAGAGAAAACGTTCAATATGAATGGGCAGTGCTCTTTTCCAGCTCCTCTTTGGGGAAAGTGTTGGACACCATAGTGTAGTGCTGTGTCAGTACCCATTCTGGGGTGCTGCTCAGAGGCAAAACAAAGTCTCTGAGATATGGAGTCTCTAACTCAACTTATTTCAGCTGGCATCCATTTTTTTTCATCACCATTTCTTCCTACGCTCTGCCTCCTGCTTCAAGTCAGATCCAGTTCAATAGACAATTCCAGACGTTACTATTCAAAATTGCTCTCTGGTAGGAAATCAGTATCCCATTTTTNAAAACAAACCAAAAAACCAAACCAAGCATTTTCTCAGAATATATGCTTATATCTCTTTTAGCCACTCAAAGCCATGCATACGCTTTTTGCATCAGCCATCAATCACCTGCCTTCCGAGTTGGACTACAAAAGACAAATTCAAGGTGAATGAGTCATCAGTTATCTGCATGAATGAAGTCTCATTGGGTAATTGAACTCATCTACTCATAAGACTTAAAAAGGAAGAAAACTGGTTTTAGATATGATGCTAACGTATCAGCAATGGAGTTTTGGTAGTCTTACCCTGCTAAAAGTATGCTGACTCAACATTTAGAACATTGTATGACATAACAGTGGCTCAAAGAATTTGACAGTAATATGGCTATAGTTTTTGGAGTGTATATGGTGCAGTATATTTCTAAGTCTCCTTTTCTCCCTGCTAGAAAGTCTCACCCTAGTTCCTTGTTTCAGATCTTGACCATCTGACCCTTTTGATAAGGCCTGAGAATATAATCATTCAGCTGCGAAACTTACACCACTATTAATCTGCAGGACATGTAGCAGATTTGCTCTGCTGGTCTGCTGAACCACTTCTTCTTTCATAAAAAATACAGACAGATAAAATAAATATTAATCAACTCTTCTTGAAACTATAATAGCTTTTTTACAATGTTTCTTTTCAGTATTGGAACAGATTGGTATTGGTTATTGCTATTCAAGCTTATTGAACAGAAACATGCATTTTCAAAAGAACCTTGGGCTGTGTTAAATTTGTGCAAACTGTTGTGGCTGTGCGGATGATATACAGTGAAAGCAGAATTGTCTCAAAACTTGGAGCACATCCTACTGAACGGCTTTCTAAGCATCTCTTTGGCCCATCAAGAAAAATCTGGTAGTAAGAGTTTCAAGCGGAAGTTCCCACCCTTGTTATTGCTTGCATTTTAAGGATTACACACTGAGTGTGGTTAACATGGTTCAGGGAAAGTTATTCAGGAATATAGTTACTCTTTCAAACTCATATAGATGAACAAAGGAAATGATCCTAAGAACAGAGGACTTCAAGACCCCATGAAAGCAAGAGGAATATCTCTGTTGACTTAACTGAGAACCTATGATTAGAAGTGTCAGCCAGCAAATCGTGGAAGGGACCACGTATATTTATATGGCAACAAGTTATTCATCACTTCACACTGTTTTGATGTGTTTATACTAGAGTAGGTCTCTTTTTTTTTTTTCAGAAAATCTGCAGTTTCATTAGGCACAGTTGTTCTTAATCTACGTTGCATCCAACTCTAACGGGTTTATACAGGTTCAACAAAACAGATTAATGTCTTATTTTGATAAAAATGGCAGAAAGGTTTTGTGAATTTCAAACAGAATGTCTGAGTCCAGGAAACTCCCTGCCTTGGACGGAATGGCCTTCACCTGCAAGAGGGATTGATTCACCTTTGGTTTTGTGTATGGCTGTCATAAAAAATAGGGCACAAGCGTGAGCTTGGAATGCAGTTTAAAAAAGCTGTAGTCTGCTATAGGCTATAATATGTGTTTTTGAAGTTTTTAATGCCCTTTAAAAGCACAGAGGACAAAACTAATGCTATATTACCTGTAAAGCTTATGGCAAGGGATGCTAGGACAGCATACTGGAAGAGACATTACATACCAATGAATGCAAGGCTGATCTAGACCTTTTGATTTAGAAACTCAATGGCAGAAGGCATGGGCATGTTCCTGTGCACAGCATCTTTTTTTAATAGAGATTTGACAATAGTCAAGAATGTGTTTAGACTTGTGAAGATTTAGGATGTAGCATATGAATCAGCAATCTTGTTTCTTGGTTGAGCAGATAATAAGTCATCATTTCTCTTCCTCTATATGTACTTATGTTGTGTTACATAAAAGGGCCAGGCATAGTATTTATTTTCTGGTATTATACCTGCAAGGCATTCATAACCTGATTTTGGAGCTAGCAGCCGTGATAAGAAGGTGTCATTTCTTAATAAGAGTCATTCCTTTGACCAACACCCTATCCTGCTTTCAACATTGCTTTGCTATGACTAGTAGAGGATTTTCTCCTTAAATATGTCCTCCATGGGATACTCAAATACAGACTATATGAATTATGAATATGGCTATTATCTGGAGATGTCAAATGTGTAATGCATGATGGCAGTAATAAAATGGATACATCATTTATATGCTAACATTTTTATACACAGGTAGAATTTATTTTCTCTCATGCTTATTGTCTTTATAACTATCCTGAGGAAAAAAACTACAAATGGAGCAACTTTCCTTTCCGTTGGCAGACAGAGTTTTAAAACTTGGGTTGGATGGAAACAGATTTATTATACTTTATTCTGTAAATATTTTACTTCCCTCCATTCCCTCACTTGCTCCCAAAGGACAGAATCACAACTCCCTCTCCTATAACAGCCAGTTGATAGGGCCAGGCACTCACTGGCTCAGGAGAAAACCTGCTCCTGCTGTCCTAACAGGAGGCTGCAAACTGCCTTTGCTGAAATCCATCTTTCTCCTATTAGAGCTGTACAGCATTGCATTTATAAATACACTGCAGAGAAATATACAGACATACGAAAAATGATCAGGAACTTTAGGACGGGCTTTTCCTAACCCAAGAGAAGGACACGAATGCCTTGCCACCCGTACCTTGTGTTATTTTGTGTCCCATTTAATTCCCTGGTAGAACTCCTTGCTAAAGACAAAGGTTGGAGGTTGTTTTTTTAAAAAATAGCTGTGTTTCTAAGATGAACTGATGAACATTCCAGTTTTGTAACAAAGAAAAATTTCTAAAACACCCCTGGTTAAGAGAAGCTTTTCCCTTTTTACTAGTCTGGGAATAGAATTCCTTTTCCTCTCCAACATGCCCAATCCTTTCTTCTTCAGAGGTAAGTCCTCTAATAACTGCCCATACCCTTAAATAATACATTGTGACTTGTAAAGATAAGTCAGTGTCACCAAGATGAGATCTGTGCCTTTGCAGCAGAGTGCAAATTAGATGAAGTTAGTGGCATGAGCTGTGAGTTGCCTGGTTAGCACCAAGTGGCTAAAAAGAACTAGCCAGGATGGATCTGTGTGGTTTAGGTTAGCATACGAGTAAACTTAAGTGGTTTGGAGCAAAATTATGTTGTTGTGGCATAAGAACAGCATGGTGAAAGAGCAGCTGTGGTTTTTTGCACTGGATGACTTTTTAATGGGCAACCAGCTTCTAGTTTACCAGTTTGAATGCTTAAGTGAGACGAGGCAAAGGCATGAGGAAAACCTTAGTGGCTTTTGTTAAGCTAACAGGGCAATAAGTTGTGGTAAAAGATTAAGGGAGATGAAGTGGAAGTGTGGTGAACCAGTTTAGTAGACTTGGAGCAAGAAGGTATGAGAAGCGGAAATGTAAATTGACAGCATGAGAAGTCACACAACCAAAATGAGTTAGAAAAGGTAGGAAGATGGAAGCAACAACATGGGTGGAAATAAAGACCTGGAAGATTAAATATCAAAATTTAAAGCAAAAGTGTCCAAAGAGGTACAAAGGTGGCCTACTCATGAGAGTAAGCAAAGTAAATTACTTGTGTATCAGCATTTTGGGGATTTTTTTTTTCCAGTTTTACAGGCAAATTTGAACAGGTGTCATTTGGAAATGGAGGCTGATGTTAAATCAAAAGTCCTGATGGACTGAAAGAAATACTGCAATAGTCTGTTTATAGAAGTGCAATATCCCTTCCGTAGATGACTGGAATCATATACAAGAGAGTGAATGATTTCCAAAACTGCCGTATTTGTAACAAAGAGTGATAAAAAGAGAACCCCACAATGCACAAATAAAATATAACTTACTGTATGCCAAAATAACGGTGAGATAAGTGCTGTTTCCCAAACAAACAAAACAGCCTTGGAGAAATTGCACAAATGTCTATGTACCAACCTGTACAGAGGCTTTGCCACAGTAAATAGAAGTTCTGCTTGTGTTCTGTGTTTGATAGAACACCATGGATCTTGTTTAAAATTCCAAAATAAAGGCCAAGGGAAATGATTATTTCCCTTCATTGGTTACTTGTGAGGTGTGTCCTCTTTTGGGTCCCTCAATAAGAAAGCCTCATGGATTAACTGGAGAGAAAGCAGTGGGAGTCACCAAGATGGTTAGGGGACTGAAAAGTACTGCACAAGGTGAAGCTGAGGGAGCTGAGTTAGACTTTCTTTTCACAAGTTGAGCTAACTAACTAGTGGGGCAGAGTCCTACTAGTGAAAGAGGCAGTAGAGAGAAGATAGAGCTAAACTTTCCCATGAGATGTGCAGCAAAAGGAAAAGTGGCAGTGGCCACATGTTGCAGCAAATAAATTCTATATAGATAAGTAGAGTAGCATGATTAAGCACTGCCACAGTTTGCCTAGAGAAGCTGTGGACACTGTCCTTAGAGGTATTAAAAGCTCAGCTAGACATGCAACCTGAGCAGCCAGATTGGACTTTGAAGCTAGGCTTGTTTTCAGGAGGAGAATGGATTAGATCACCTCAGATGGTCCCTTCCAACCTCTATTATTCTGTGACTGTCATTCTCCAGAGAAGCACGCAAGATTTTTCTCACGATTAAATCCATTTTAAAGATTGCAAAACTTACTGTAAGCATTATTGCATATAAGGAGGAAGCACATTTTGATAGTAAACCCTGTGTTCTGGAAAGCAGCATCCAAGAATGACCCAAGGAAACCAAGTTCTTGAAAATATGTTCTGCAGGCCACGGATCTTTCTGCACTCAGAGGCCCTAACTACTTCTCCTTCCATTGTGGGACGAAAGAAGACTGATACTGTTATGGCACTTGGATTTAAGAGCTTCATTCTTTATAAAAAATCTAAAAATGAAATTAATATCTGCATGACATTTTAATGCCTATGAAATTGGAGATATATATAATGTATGTGTATATGTATATATAGCTGTGCGTTGAAAATTGATAACAAGGTCAGATCCTAGGCAACTCCATTTTTACAGCTGAAGTGATTAGAAATTAGACTAAATCAGAAAAAGAAAAGGTTCATTCATCTCTTAGACCTATGCCACAGGGGAGCTTTTTGCCCCACATAGCAAATCCAAGAAAAAGTTGACACAGAATTTCACTGTACTGATTCCCAAGCTCTGTTCTTCTCTTGTGATACACAAGACAAGAAGGACCTTGTGAGGGAACCTAAAATACAGAAATGGATTTTGTCTCTTGGGTGGCAGAACAAGAAAAGGAGCATTATTCAGACCCTTAAAAGGCTCCTAAACACTAGGTGAACATATTACAGACATTAGCTGGGCCCACTGTAACATACAGCAATGCTCATTCAGGACTAAGGTTTTTATTCAATGTAAGCCTTATGGGAATGGTAATCATATTGAAAAAATCATGTCTTCTGCAAGACTGTAAGGATTTTTTTCACATATGGATAAAGAAATCACATTATTTCTTGAAAGGCCACAAAGAATGAGAATGCTTCCCACGTAGCTGATGGAAGTGTCTACTCAACCAACACATTCTTGGTCACACGGGATTAAACATAAACCCAGTTGTAGAAAGCAGCATTTTCCTTACTGTTTTCCTTGGAAAAAAGCTACTGATTAGCAGAGGGAATTCCTCCATGCAGGAACAGGAAAAAGAATAGAGAATAAACACTGACTATATGTACATAGCAACATGATTCATATTTATGAAACATTTGGTTGCATAATCTAAAGGTTCAACCTTATGGGGTGTATGGCTAAAAAAAATATTAAAAATTCACCACAAAAAAAAAAGTAATTAAAAAAAAATAAATATTCCATTTTTTTCAAACATGTAGGAGGGCCTTTGCATTCACAAAATCTGGTCTGTGTTCATAAGCCAGATTTAGATGCATATGTGAAATATATGTATGTGGTTTATTTTCTGCCCTCTTGTGAATCCTTCACCTAAAGTTCAGATTATTACAAGAATGAATACCTACATTCATGTTCTTCCTTCTTTCACTTTTTCTTTCCCTTTTTACTCTGAGTAGCAGCAATTTATAACATGGTTTTGTCTTTATTTCATCTATTGCTTACTACATACAACCAAAGCAATTGTATTTTAAGAGGTATATATAAGCATAAAATCGGTTCAAGGGAATCTTGCTAGCAAAAAATCCTGAATTTAATATAATGACACTACACAAAACCTTTGAGCAGCAAGCATTTCCTTGCTTTTTCTATGTCAGTTGTATCAGAAAGCAATGCATTTCTATTGTACTATATATTTCCATAGCAATGACTCATGTTATTGACTAATCTGTCATTAATCAGTCTTAAAAAGATTAGACATTTGAAATCAATTTCTAACTTCTAATTCAGTCCAAAGCTTTCAGTTTCTAGGAATTTAAATGTCTTAAATTTAAATGCCTTTGAATGTAACCTTACAATGTTCTTAGATCTGGCAAGAGCTTTTGTTATTGACTTAAGAACAACCAGACCCGGACCTCCTGCCAGTGCCTAAAGATTTAGGCCTAGATTGTATCCTGGTGAGACCAATTATCCTTATAGTTGCTGTAAGAGGGCAAAAATCCCATCCATCTTTGAAGAATTTCTCAGAGAATTTGGCTGCACATTGCTTGCCCCTTTCTGTGGAGGATGGATGTTTTCTGCCATGCAGATACACAAAAAAGCCCTGTTTCTACAAGCAAGCTTTAACTGGGAACAAATAGGATTTACTGTCCTGTCAAAGTCTGAGTTTTCAAATATTAATAATGAAATACCTGGAAAAGTTAAACATTGCAGAAAACTTACTGTTCCCATTTCCAACTTTACATAATTTTGCTTTTTAAAAAAAATGTTTCATTTTATTTTTTACCTTCTTTCTTTCAGATTTAAAGGTTTATTTCAAAAGCAGCATATCCCAAACAAACATGGTTTAGCAGCAATTTTTCTTCATTGATACCAACAAAAAGTGCTCTTGGAGTCTCCCAAATTGTAGCAGTATCATGATGATAAAGAGGAGTTTTGTGGGCACTGGAATACTTTTTTCTGGACTTCCTGTGCTTTGTCTCCTAACAAGTGGTCATAAGTTACTGATGTCCACTTGGTGAGGAGATCCTGAAGGCTGGAGACTCTTAAGTCTAGTTGAATTATGAGGAATGGGGTAATAAAAATTCTAAGAAGATTGGAAATTTATTTATTCTTCATAGGGACTGTGCCAATGCTGAAGAAATCCCCCAAACAACAATGGAGTTTCCCTGGACAAGTTTCCTTGGTATATATTTGTAACCAAAGTTCATCAAAGGGTTTTGAGAAGCAAGTATAGAAAATAAGCTTCTGTTAAGACTAAGTAAGACTTCTGCTCACTGCATTTCATCAGATAAATTACTGATTTTACATTTTCAAAGGCTCACAAGCTCAACTCAGTTCAGACTTCACTAGCCTTGCTATGTACCCGAATAATTACTATTTACATCACAGTCACATTCATAGAAACTTGCTGCCCAACTTCATAGATAATACAAATTTACAAAGAACGGTCTTAGGAACAGAGAGCAAGTAATGAATGGAAGAGATCAAATCAAGAAAAAAAAATTCTGGTGTAAACCTTGTATGATAGCACTTGTCTCCTGACCTAATGGGCTTTGTCTATTATCACAGATATTCTTTCATTCAGCTCAGCTTCATTCACAGGTGTTAAGTGTTGCTGCAGCAAATATGTGCCAGCAAAAGAAGGTGGATGTTTTCTAGTAACCTCAGCATTTTCCCTTTGGCCTAGCATTTGATTTTAGTCTCAAGTTAGATAGACCTGAGCTTCAAGCTAGCACAGTCTTGAGCCCAAAATCAAATAAAAAACTCCTCTGTTAAATTGCGTACTATAGCTGCATTGAGCTAGTGTTGCTCACCCACCCTGCAAACAGCAATAACTTTTCAAGGGATGCATTACTATGCAGTAAAATAGAGATTCATGATTTTTTTTCTCTCTGGATTTTTTTCTCCTATAAATATGGTCATCACTTAACTTTGCTCTAAGGAAATGTTTACTTATCTTTCTTTCCATAGGCTCCAATTATATGCCAAAGGCCATTCAACTCTTTCTGTATCCTCTAGTATAACCTATCTCCTTTCTTCCCTCCTGGAGCTGTGGGGGAGGATAGCAGAGAAGCACAGCGACCTGAAAGTAATAAAGTTGGAGTAAACCACAAAAACTTTAATGACCCAGTTTCAGAACACAGACTGAAAAAGCATCTCTTTCATTCTATGCTGCCATAAAATGACCAGAGCCAACAAACAAATAGCAAAAGCAGCCCATTGCTTCTTGATGGCTGACAGAAAGGCACAATCACCCATTATTTGCTCTTAGAGTTGCTGATTGAAATGTGTTGGTTGGTTCAGGCAGGTGAAGAAACAGTGAGACCTAGATGGCTGTCAACATATAAAACAATTCACTGTGGAGCTAATACCGTGTATTTGTCTTTGAACAGAACACTGTGAACCCAGTTGCCTCCTTGTCACTGAGCAACATCGCTGAACTCCTTGCAAGGCAAGTCTGTGCCTTACATTGTCTCTGCATCAGGTAGGCTGAAATACTATTTTTAAAAACATGCATTTAAAGTTTACCAAAACTATGGTGACTATGCTAAAACTCTTTTTACTGTAGTTAACTTGTTGCAATTAGTTTCTTACATTTCAAGTGCAATGTTTTCAGAAAAAGACAAAGAACTAGTCTAGTAGGTCAATCAGGGTTTCCATATTACAGAGGCAGTTGGAAGCACAAACCCCTGTGATGGGGCCTAATTTTACGGTCAACACTGCCTTTTCTTATATATATGTGTGTTTCGACCATTACTTCTACGTGCACCTACAAAGTCAGGAAAGCTGATATGCCACAAAGTACCGTGAAATGCACAGTAAAACAATGTGGTTTTTTTTTTCTTCAGTGCTCCCATTTTAGCAGCCCTACTTGAAAGGTAAGACAGATAGATCTACATTTTTAAGCTGCCTGTGACAGGAGAGCTGCCGAACTGAAATAACTGGAAACCTGAGTGCACTATAAAAAGCGCAGCTAGAGAACCCTCATTGACAGTGCAAACTGGTGTGCTGCCTTAGATAACCCTGTCAATTTGCCTTGATGCAGAGATGTCTCCTCAGATGAGGAAAGAATTACCCTGGCTGTGCACAGTGCTCTCTGCTTGTATTGGCAACCCGGAAACTGGGACACCATTCTGTGGCCATGAACGTGCTCCAGGTTACCAAGTAGGCATGAAGTTGCTGTATCCAGTCCATATTTACTGACTTGGGCAACAGTCTGCCTATGAAAGGTTCTGTATTTCACTACTGTTTTTTTGCTAAGCATATCACTTTAAAGAATCTTTCATAATGTTTTCAAAGTCAGGAAAACGAGATATTTTAACACAACAGGAACAAAATGTTTTCTTGCTGCCAACAGGGCAATGAGCTGCTACCTAGTAGGAGGAATGTGTGTGGTAAAGCCTCGAGGTGACTCCTTTTGTGCATGCTTCAAGCATGGAATAAAACAATTTCCTAGGTCTCATTTAATGCCTGTCCATAGATCGTGTGATTTAGCACCCCCAGCTTCTGCATGTGCTCCCCAATACTGCAGCAGCACTGCTAATCTGTGCTATTGGGAAGATACACGGACAAAGATTCAAGTAGTGCAGACTTGTAATACTTCTCCAGAATTATTAACTCTTTTTTTTTAATATAACAGGGAAATAGAGGATATTTGGTAGGTGACAGCCATGTGCCCAATCCTCTCTTATGCTCATGGGGCATGTTGGGCCCTGCTTATGGCTGCTAGGCAGGCAGCTGGGGCAGGAAGTATTTGCAGCTCTTCCTAAAGAGAAATAAATCCCTTGCAACTAGCGAGTCTTCCAGAGTACTGTTTTCAAACCCTTTCCCTAGGCAAGTGATGAGATCTGCCTTTGAGAGGGAACTGGCAGTTGCCAAGAGATAAAAAATAATGGTGAGGAAGAGGATGTGAGCAGTGGGGATGTGAGTGGAGAAGTGGAGGACTGGAGAAGGTAATCCTGAATAACTGGCGCCACAGAACAGGGAAGTACCTTCCAAAACCTTATCTTCATTGTCAGTTAGTCCTTCAGCCTTCATCATGAGTGTTGTGCACTGGCACAAAAGGCAGGAGCTTCAGTCAAGGGTCTGAACTAAGAGACTCAAGTCTTACCGTGCCATGAATGCTCTCATTATACACAGAGCGACAGCGTACTGCTCCACGTGCCACACATCAGTCAGCAGAAGTCTTTCCTCCTTAGAACATTCATGACTGCTTTTTCTCTCTGCATCAGCATAGCTTGAATCCAAATCGGAGGTGTCCCTGTCACCACCTGCCATACTCACACACTATCTCCTAATAAACTCTCACACATAGCAGTGTGCTCACAAATCAAGAACAGAAAAATACCCCCCTTTGCTTAATCTGTTGCCCTTGGGAACGGGCAGATTGGCTAGAAAGAAGGTGATAGTGAAACTGTCGATCCACAGAAGCCCCACAGACCCAGTTAGCAGACAGAGAATAGTCTTGGAAGAGCAATAACTAGGGGATGGACCTTCTCTCGGTACCACAGAATGTAGAAGACAGCACGCTGCCACCTGTGGGCTGTCCACCCCTCCAGCATTAAGCAGTAGCAGCATTGCTACAGCCAACATCGTAGAGGCTGTGTTCTACCCATTTTTGTGCCTTTGCTCTGGAAACAGGCATTAGATACAGTGTGGGAACTACAGCAGGGCCCATCACGTCCTCAGACTGTGCACATCACCACGTGTGGGAGGTGCACAGCAATCAGTGCCATTCAGACTAAATATCTAAAAGTACTTTTTCGCTGAGGGCAAGGACAGTTAAATTCTATGATGACACATTTCTGGCCCTGGCAAAATTATCTTATAATGTAGGGCTCCAGGTACTTTTCAACAAAGCTGACAATTTCAACTAGGTATTACTTTTGTTCCATTAGGTAACATTCTTTAGCAGTGACCTGAAGCAGCCCTACTCTGACATGTGAAACAATATGCACTTCACAGGGAAACGGGGGGAGAGGGGGAAGGAGGG
>WAAB01011542.1:28649-75387 GCA_013389865.1 Piaya cayana | reverse complement strand
AAGGAGAGGGGGGGAGAGGGGGAAGGAGAGGAGGCAAGATGAGAGAGAAGGGGGAACGGGCGAAAAAGAAATATTGGGAAAAGGAAAGAAAGAAAAAAAGGGAATAGATGGGTAAAAAATAGGAAAAAAGGGAAAAAATGAAAAGGGGTTGAGAAGGAGGGGGGAAGTAAAGCAAGATTTTAAAAAAGTAAAAAAAGGGAACGGAGCGTGTGCGGAGAGCAGCGACAGGAGCGCCGCCCCCGTCCGGGCCACGCGGAGCAGCGCCAGCAGCCGCCTCCGGGCCGCCCCACCCCGGGCCGGAGCCGCCCCTGGGCGGTGGGAAGGGCCCATAAAAGCGGCGGCGCGGGGCGGTGCGGGAGGCGCGGCCCGAGGGCAGCAGCGGCCCCATGCACTGCAGCAGGTAAGCGTCGTCAGCCCTGCGGCTTCGCGGGAGTAAAGCCTCGGAACTCGCCCCGCGCTCCTCCCCTTCCCGGGTTGTGCGGGTCCTCGGGCTGCCTGGGAACGCGGGTGGCGGTTCATTTGTGTCTCCTCCAGCAGCTTTTGTCAGGTTGTGCTGTTGGGTTTTTTTGGTTTGTTTGTTTTCAGGTTTAGTTTTTTCCCCCCCTTTCTTTCTTACTTATCTTTCTTATTTATGAGATGCGCCTGAGAGAGCTGGGGTTGTTTATCCTGGAGAAGAGGATGCTGAGAGGAGACCTCATTGCTCTCTACAACTACCTGAAGGGAGGTTGTGGAGAGGAGGGTACTGGCNTTATTCTATGATTCTAGTATTTCCTTTTTTTTTTTTTAAATAACATTCAGGAGTAGGACATGGAAGTTGCAGAGAGAGTATTTTGAAGCCTTAGTTGTTTTCCTATTAAAGCAAGGCAAGACTTGATTAATTTGAAGCTGGTACTCTCCTCATCCTACTTATTATGGTAAACACTGTCACAATAAAAAAAAAAAGGAGAAGAATTAAGAGGTTTTTTTTGGCAGGGCTCTGGAATACCACTGAGAACCCTGGGAAGGAAGGAGAAAGCCATTTATTTATGTGACAAAGCAAATGCTTTGGCTTCCCATGACTCAACAAAAATCTGTGTTTCCAGCAAGGACTGCATCATTCTCACAAGGGATGTGCTGCAGTTGAAGCCCCCTTTTTACAAATAGTCAAGTTAACTTGGCTTCCAACATGCCATGTCCTTGCAGAGGAATTGTGATTTTCATCATCTGAGAGGGAAGAAATAAACCTGTAGTGTTCTTACTGAATACTTGCAGA
Source organism: Piaya cayana (assembly GCA_013389865.1). Classification (NCBI taxonomy): domain Eukaryota; kingdom Metazoa; phylum Chordata; class Aves; order Cuculiformes; family Coccyzidae; genus Piaya; species Piaya cayana. The sequence continues at coordinate 74,135 of WAAB01011542.1, read as the reverse complement.
AGGCTTTTGGCATGGCCTTTGAGGGTTATAAAAAGATGTTCTTAAGCCAGTTGTTGAAGCGTGAAGTGAAAAATATCAAGTGTGTGTCTTCACCCCCTTTTTTATCTCCTAATTCACTCAGCAGTCAAAGTTAACAATGCAGCAGAGCTCTAGTACCTAGACTTTTGGTTAGTAGCTCATAGAAAATATTTCCAAAGGTGCTTTGGCATTTTTAATAATCTGAATTAACCAAAACCAGAGTGCCTAACAAATGCACTTATAGTTGTTCAGAGCCACAGCATGATAGTTCTGCATCAAGGTATACAGCATCCCATTTGATGCTGTGATGGGATAGGTGACTTGCTTAATATAGTTCTGCCTTGGCTCAGAGATGAAGCAGCTGATCCAGCTTGCTGGAATTTTAAGACCTGGCTCAGTCTCTGACAGGGAGGCTAAAGTAGATGAGCATTCTGCTGTAACTCAATCTGTTTTACTGGTTATTAGAATGTTCTTTTCTGTATTTTCAGGGAAATATGTTTGATTAGTTGCCACTAAAATCTGTTTTTCAGAGGTTCAGAAAACTCAAATGAGGCTACATTTGAACTAAAAGTTCAGAATCAGCAAGAAATGACTGAATAGTCTCAACGTGCTTCCTTAGCTCGAACTGTCAATTTCAGTTTAGGCTGTGTTATTTAAAGCTGTGCAAAGGTGAGGCCATGAATAATTAAGACAGTGGATGAAGTAAATATGCATTCTTAAGAAGCTTCTTACCTCATGTAACAAATAAATAATAATGTCCTGTCTTTCTGCTCCTTTCAGAATGATAGAGATCTTGGACCCGAGACCTTTGCCCAGCTCCATAATGCCTGTGGACATGGCCATGAGAATTTGCTTAGCCCATTCCCCACCACTGAAGAGTTTTCTCAGCCCCCTTGAGGGCTGTCAAAGAAACAACTTTGTGAACAGATTAAAACCTCTCAGACCATGTCTTCATGTAAAACCCGACTCTGGAGCTCAGAAGAGTGACTGGAAACACTCAGCAGCCCGAGCCAAGAAGCGAGTTGTGTTTGCAGACTCAAAGGGTCTGTCCCTGACAGCGATACACACCTTCTCAGAGTTCCAGGAACAACCTGGGTGGGATCTGCAGTTTGACCTCTTAGGCCTTGAAAACGTAACATCTGGCTTGAAGCTACATGAGGAGAAAAACTTAATTCTTGGTTTCCCTCGACCTTCAGCTGACTACCTGGACTTTAGGAACCGCCTGCAGAAGAACTTGGTCTGTCTGGAGAACTGCACCCTGCAAGAGAAGGTGCTGTCAGGCACTGTGAAAGTAAAAAATGTGAGCTTCGAAAAAAAGGTTCAGGTTCGAATTACCTTTGATACATGGAAGACCTACACGGACATTGAGTGTGTATACATGAACAATATTTACGGTGATTCTGAAAATGATACCTTCTCATTTACCATTGACTTTCCTCCTGCCATTTCCTCTGACGAGAAGATAGAGTTTTGCATTTCTTACCAAAGTGGAGAACATAGCTTCTGGGACAACAACGAGGGTCAGAATTACAAGATTCTCCACGCAGAGTGGAAGTCTGATGGTGTTCAGATACCATCTTCCAAGAAAGACTGTGTAGATCTTCAGACTCCAAGGAGAGGACAAGAGAGAGAGCCTGATCAACTAGGCAGTCCAAGACTGTCCAGTGGTCTCTTTCCTCAGTGGCAGAGTTTGGGTCAGATTGAAAATTCATCACCATATTGGTGATCAATACTAACGAAGAAGCATTCTTCCATTTGGCAATAGAGCAGCATTAGTTTTCTGGTTCACACCCTATGTGACAAAACCACCTGGCAGGTTTTGTTGGCTGGCTGAACAAATTCACATTTATTAGTCTACAGGACTTGTTAAACAGTATAATGCTACTGAAGTTCTTAGCCAAATTTTATCCTTGTAAAGAAAGAAAACCAAGACAAAACTCGCGCATATGCCACCTACTGTAGAAATAGCATGACTGTATCATAAGTAGACACTGCTTTCTGTTGTAGACTTTACTCAGTCACTAAGATGAGAGACTCTTGTGAGGAAGTATGGAAGGTGATGGTATCTCGTAAGGCTGTAGGGAGTATGTGTGTGTTCACAGGGATGTTATGTGAACAGACAATCATGATTCATTTTCCTCCTCTTAGGAGTGCAGTAGAGATGAGGTGATCCTGTCAGGATGGAGGCTTGCTATGGCCTCTGTGCTTGTACCAGAGGCAAGTGGAAATGCATGACTAGGATCTGTGGCCTCAATCCAGGTTAAGAAAATTGGAGAGAAAAATGGAAAAGTGAGAGAGGTGGAAGAGATAGGATGTGCTCTATAAGTTGGAGTCATGCAATGTGCTAACTTCTTTCCAAAGCTGGTCTTCTAAATCTCAGAGAAATTTCTATGGGATAAAGAGAATACAGAAAACAATGCATTGTGGAAGTGACCACTGCTTTGGAAAGATGTCTCTATCCTAGTTGGCTTTGAGAATAAAAAATGTGTTGCCTTTGAGAACAAATCTGACCTTGACTTCATCAACTTGCTCACTTAGCAAGCAGATGTTTACCTTCTAATGTTAAAAGAAAAACATGCTTTTAAAAAAGATTTTGAAACCACCCTATGTGTGTAGCTGACAGAACAGACTGAGCGATTTGTAAACTTCCTAGTCTGTAGCAGTGTTAGATGATTTGATTCATCACCTGATCTAATCTTGTAGCATCTGATGGTTGAGTGTCTTGCTCCCTATTGCAGTTAGCGATGCCTTTTAAAAGCATGTAACATAAGCAAGGTCCTTCATATTGAAGACAGTGAATTAGCTTCACTTCGTGAAAGCTGATTTCTTTAAAAGAGCAGGGTTGCTACTACGTTTTTTTTTTGACTGAATATAGGCTTGTGCACAAATAGAAAACTGCTCTGTTTTATTGTACCTCATTTTTTGAAGATTTTTTTTAGATTTAGTAAACTAATGTGTATTTTTTTATCTGTTTGCTGTCTGAGCTGTCACATTGTAAAGGTAATCTTTGTTTCATACAGGACGTGTGAGAAATTTCCAATATGTATTAAGCCGTTGTGAGTACTGCCACAGCTTTTAGCTGTACAGAAATAGTGTTAACATCAAAGTTAAATCACATTTTTACCATTGCCAAGAAGTGTAATATCCTGAGTTTGAAGCTACTTGCAATGCAGTGAGATGATAAATACTAAGGTGAAATAAGCCTTCTCCACTAATTGCACTTTTCCCCCTACGTAACCTTTGCTGTTATGTGTAAATGAGCCATTTTAAGAATAAATTGTGTTTTGATACACCTTGTTCTTACTGTGTCAGTTCAATCTATTTTCTGAACTTCTTAAAGCAACTTCAGTTGTGGTATAAGGCACAGCTGATTTTCTATGCCATGGGCCATTGGTAAAGCTGGTTGTTGTATGGTACTTCAGGTCAGCAGCTGGCATTACCCTGAAGATGAAATTCAATTTCTTTCCTAATCTGTAAGAGTACTTGCCTTATGAGTTGCATCATTTGAAGAAAAAAAACCAAACCCAAACCAGACTGCATCTTAACAAATTCAACTGGAGTATTTTAGTTTGACAGATTCTGTCAGGGATCTTGTTGTGCTGTGAGAGTGTCTGGCAGGATTCTGCCTTAGTGTGAGGGCTAGACTTAAACCTGCTGAACTGTAGCCTATGTGATGCTTGCATGGGTGCATCTAGACAGCAGCATTTAATGTCTCCTGACTTACTTTCACCTGATACTTGACTCATTCTGCCTCCTGCAGCTGTACTGCTGCTTGGGGCATGGGGAGATTGGGCTTTTGCCTCTTATGCCCAGGAACCCAGCTGAACTGCCAGCAGTACCAAACAACATGCAAAAGCAAGTGTCTCTCTTCAAGCCAGCCATTCATTTCTGATATTGCAGTGTGAGCCTACCCTTGCAGTAACTTATAATGGAGAAAATAGCCCAAGAGCCCTAATCGCAGGGCCCAAAGGGTTTGGTACACCCTGGCTTCTCCTGGGTGGCAACTTTGACCAGCACCGCAACAGAGCAGCTGAACCAGCAGCAGTTGTACATCAGGTGCTTTGCATGGGATTTCTGAATATATTAAAAAAATCCAGTGAGAAGATTGAGTTTAGTTCAGTGTTGCAGACAAAGTCAAGGGGGTTCCAGTAAGAAATCTAGTTTTAGTTATGAAAAAAACAATTCTTGAAGGACAAAATATCACTACCAGCATTTTTCTGTTGTGGGGAATTATTTTAGAGCTTCTACTGGACACAAAGCCCTCCTTTCCCCAGTGGCATCTACCTCTCTCAAGGTACTATGCTGTTTTTTAGGTAGGAAACTCAGTGTCTTACTGCACAAGAGCTCTTAGACCATGATATACACTGCAACACCAACTCCTTTCTTTAGAAAGAAAAGTGAACTAAAGAGACATTTATAAGTGAACTAATTTGAAGACTCCTTTGCTGCAGTGTGGGATGTTGCTGCAACAAAACAGATACAAGGCTACTGGGTAGGGTAGAAGCCTTCCACCATAAGGAAAAGTGGCATTTCTTGTCCATCAGACAAGTTTTGTTACTACCCATCAGAACTGAAAATCCTTACTTGTCCTCACTGAGACATAAAAGCACTTAAAAATTCCAGTGGATGTGTTCCTTTGACCAAGCTTTAGCTTTAACCCACCTTTTTTTGTGAAGATGCCTTGCAAGATCTTATTTGCCCAGTGGAGAGGTAATGTGGTGCTGTGCAGTCACTCAGCAGCAACAAAGCTGACCCTCAGTCTAAAGAGCAAAGGATTTCTCCTTTCTCCACTCCCCAGCAAAGCAGTTTCACTCCTTCCTCTTTTAAAACAGAGCTTGTGTTTTACACCAAAGCTTGCATCTATCAAAAAGGTAACAGGCTCATAGATGAAGGTATGAGCAAACATATTTATAGTATTTATCAGAAACTGAGAAAAACAGTATCACCCTTGGATTAACATCTTAGCCCTGGGGATTCAACCATGCATCTTACAGGCTGCTCTTTCAGCATATGAAAGTATAAAGCAGATGCAGTCTTTGAAACAGAGCTTCCAATCCTGTGGCATAATCTTATTCCTCTAGGAAGTCACTTTTCCAGCTGCATTAGAGTTGTGTTTCCACCACTAGGGTGACAGAATGGGTGACTGGATTCACTCTTATAGCTCTGTAGGTCTAAGATGACTTTCAGTTATAGCCTATGGGTGGCACAGTACTTGAAGCCTTTATTCTTCAAACACAGGTGTTTCAGGTTGGGTTCCTAATAACTGTACTCACTTTTGTGAAGCTAGGCCTAGACTTACCATGGAAAATTACATTGAGATTTGCTGATGTTTCCTGCTAATGAAAATCTGTCACTCTGGAAGGTTAGCATCTGAACACCTCCTCAGAACAAAATTAGAATTTTCACAGGCAATCAGTTAATGTTTTTTTTATGTAATTATATCTATCTAAACAAATTACTACAACTTACATGATAAATTAGTCATAATATGGTAAATGTTATGGTGTTTACATGTATATAACTCAAAAGTTCCCGTCCCTCTCAGACACTTCTGAGCTTTAAATGGAACTGTGATCAAGAATGAAATATTCCCATAAGGCTGAAGTAAAAGAAACTAAGGATGCACTAAACCCCCCCTTGAGAGGCCTCTCCTCCGTTTTTCAAGAATCACCTGTACTTGAGCCATTCCTGACTGGCATTTGCTTAACCTATTCTAACAGCCCTCCTGGTGGGAGGCTCTATAAGCTCTCCAATTACTATTGTCAATTCTTATGCTGAAAGAGGCTTCTGAGATGTTAGCCTAATTAAAATTAAGCTCCTAATTACTCGTTTTATTCTGCATGGACAAGAACAGGAAACTGTTGCTTTTATTATTTTTTTTCCCCCCTCAACATCCTGTAAGTGCTTGAGCTTCTCTAGGTTGTGCAATGCAATGGACATTTTGACTTTTCATCTGTGTTTGAAATAGAACCTGTGAGACCTTCAGATCCTTAAGACAAAACTATCACTCTTGGCTAGGTCTGGTGAGAGGTTTGCTGTGTGGTCCTCAGCTTCACCAGTGAAAACAGAGCCCAGCTAAGCACCCATCTTTCATTGCTCAACTGACTTAGTCTGTTTCATACAATAAGTTCATGTAGAACCCAATAGACTGTGAAGCTTAGGACAGCTGGGCAGATTGAATCAGTGAAGAACTTCACTGATCAGTCTATTCTAAGAATCATAGATTCTATTGCAAACTGCTTATAGTATTCCAGCCTTTGTTTATCTCCTTTCTAGACTCTTTATGTTGGTCAACTTTCACTTCTTCCATTGGTAGAACAGTGTTTTCTGCTTCAGTGAAAAAATTAATTCAAGCTGGATAGGATTTGTACAGAAAAGGCAGATTAACACTTGTTTTTGCAGTGTTCACTGCAGGTGGCTCAATGATGATCTTAGTGAGCGCAGTAAGGTAGAAAACCTCAGGGTTAATTCTGGTGAGGCAGAACATGTGGGTCTTCTCAGTTGCTGATAATTTTGTAAGATGCTCCAGGCATTGCAGTGCACTGGAAGTACAGCAATTGTGTACATGCATTACATCCCCAGCTTCCTTTGAGCACAGAGGAAAAGATAAAGCTGCTAAACAGCTAAAGGCTGGGCTTTCTGACAGGAGTGACTGTCAAGATTCTGGTTACAATAAGTTAACAACCAGAATCTATTCAGGGGAAAGGAGTAAGCATCGAACAAGCAAGCAAACATAGTATACCAGAAAAGGAAGTCTGCAAGAGAAGAAGTAGGTCTACAGCTTACTATACCGTAAAAGAAATAAATGGGGAAGAATAAAGTAAATATGAGAACTATGTGCTTCAAAGGTGTTTTTGGAAAAACAGCTCTGCTCTCTCTTCTTGTTTTAGATCATCATGGTATTTTGCTTACTTTTAGCCTTGCAGCATCTTGCTCTTTGCTTTTAGGAACAGCATTAAATTGGCTATACACCTGACTAAGTGGCAATGAGACCAATATGACAATTCCCTTCTCTTGCAGAAATAGTAGAACAAACCCAAAACATTCACACAACACAACTCCTACCCTAAAGACTCACCTCTGCCCCCAATCACAAACACAAATGCAGTTAACCACGAAGTCAAATCTGTGCAATTGTGATACCAAAAGCAAATTTTTTTTTTACAGAATGTGTCTTACTAATATTCCTTTGAGAAAATATCATTTTAACACATGAATACATAGTATGCAGCAAGTATCATTAAATGAAATCACAGAAAACCCACAATACAGTGGTTTTGTGTGTGTGCACATTTTTTTTGTTTGTTTTTGAAAGGCTTTTCTTTGCAACACTTTACTTCTGTCTTCTGCTGCCCCACTCACATTCTTCCTCCAGTTTCCCATGCCTGGAGTTAGATCAATATCTAACCAGGAGACAGATAGGTCCTGAAAGCAAGCAGCTACTTTGATTTAACCCAACAGTAACAACAGAATTATATAATTTTAAAAAACCCAACACCCTGAAATAAAACTACAACACACCAAAGAAACAAAAAACCAATAAAGCAAAACACTCAGTTCTATTCCTCAATTGAAAGGTAGTTAAATACTACAGGTCCATCAGGTCAAGTCAAGAGTATCATGGTGCAGTGCAGATCTGTCTGGCTTGGCTCTGAGCACCATAGCAATGACCACAGGAAAACAAATCCATCCATAAACTTAGAGTACAGCCACAGCCATCACTAAATCTCCCCTCCTCTACCCATAAAAAGCTTGGATCACACACTGATAGAGTGCAGGAACACACAGGAGCTGCAGAGTTGGATGGGGACAGCTAAAGATGATTTTCTGTTCAGGTGGTAATTGTATATCAAATATTGGTAACCCTCAAATTCTCCATCTAGCAAAGGGGAGTGGTAAAAGAGCTCCTAACATTCTGTGCTCCACTTCAGTGTTCCCTTGGAAGGTACCAATCCTCCTTTTGGCCTTCAAAGCTGCACAGTCAAGACCAGCACACGGTCTCTGTGTCTGTAACCATCAGCAGCTGTATTGCAAAAGCATTTGCCCTTTGGTCTGCATTAGGAAGTCATGAAATGTTAACTTCCAAGTCATTCTTCCCAGCTTCACTTTTCTATCAGACTGGAAGAGCTTCCTTTTCTTACCTCACATACTCCTCTGAAAGGCTGTGGGTATCTGAATTGCTGGCCAGTATCACTTTCGGAGGTCTGTCATTCTCTTCATTCAGGAGGGTCACCAGAGCAGTACATAATCCCAGTACATAGGAACACTCTGTTGGTGGAAAGGAAACCCCAGCAATTAAGACAGGAAGGGCTAGGACCAGTCAAAGTTCCCCCAGACAAGAACCAAACCCCACCTCCACCAGTAGGAGAGAAAGGATGCTTTGAGGGTAGGTGTTACTGCTGAAGTAAATCTTTTGCAGGCATAATGTCAGCCTGGGAGTGGTGGCTTAGTGCTGAGTGCTGCATTAGCAGCAGCTGAGAAAATGAGAGCAGCAGATACTAATTGTATGGCACATTGTGGTTACTTGTTAAATAACTGAATGACATTCGTCCTCCTCCAAATCAAACCTTTACCATGCCGGACAAAACCAAAAGGAGTATTTCACAAGCCTCTATCTCAGTATCCCAGTTGTACTGGGATCAGTTTTCCAACTTTTTACATTGGCTCAGACAAAAGCATACGGCCAAGACACCATTCAAGAAATATCTGGGCCTGTTCTGAATGGAGTGTAGACTTTGTTAGAGATTTCACAGCTGAAGAGAGAGTGATGGGGCAACACACTCTGTGATGAGGATGAGTGAAGACTCTGCTCCTCTATTTCAAAATCCATAAGCGGTTGAGTACTCAGGAAATCAACTCTGATATTCATTCTAGCCAGTAATTAGAAAACAAAAGAATTCTGAAATAAAACAAAGTATTCTGAAGTTTTCAGTGGAAAATTTTAATGTCAAATATTATGTTCTTGTTCTCAAGAATAATGTTACATAATAATGTTATACAAATAACATTGCATTTTATTCTATTCAGTGAAAAATATGCTACTTCTTAAGTATAAAATGTCATACAAATGCTACAAGTGTACATTCTAGGAAAGTGCAGGTTAGGGCGTCATGTAGTGATAGCCTCAAGCAGCTAACTGACAGTGGAGGTTGTGCTGAATTTCTCCTCTTTGAGATTCGGCCATTATTCAGAGAAGGAAAAGAAGAAAGAAGTCTGCTTTTGAGGTCACATCTTGCTAGAGAGATATTAGAGCTCACATCTTACTCTTGCTAGCTCTAGGAGATTGCCCAGGGCACACATCTGAGGTGAGTTTGTGGTCATGATGGTGTGAAGACATTCGTCCTGGCAGGTGTAGTCTTTCCTGTCTCTTGTGGTAATATGGGAAAGAATTACTTTCTGTCGGCATGGCAGTGATGGGGAAAGAGAGGCCTGTGCAGTCATTTTAAATAATCAGTTACCTTCCATGGGCTGAAAGCTCCTTAGAGAAGGCAAGATTTTACCCTGCAGGACCTACAGGTCACAAGTATGTACGAATGCCCTCCTCAGCCACTAGTGAACATATGGCACTAGTGCCTTTACAAGGAACAATTAGGCAGAGGCATAGAGTTATAATTAATTATCATGTTAGGGCAGCAAGAGCAGACTGATTCCAAATGCAAAATACCATGCTCCCTCCCCGACTCCCCCTTTGCCATATGGATTATATTAGCCACTCTGGTTCTTGCTTGTCCCTCTTGGGAGCCTTTTTGAAGTATTCTTAGCTCTGGGATTTAATGCCTGGCTTTGCTGATGTGCAGAATTAAAAATGTGAGGCATGTTTGCCACCTTCTGTTTTTAGATTAGCAACAAAGAAAATAGTTCTTGGCCTGCATGTAAAGCTCAAAGGGCCCAAGGGATGATGCTGCAGTGCAGGCAGAAAGGTGAGGAGAGCCCATAGTGGGGCAGCCCAGAAGAAGGGAGGCAAGAAGTCCCTCTGGAGCTACAGGAGCAGCCACAGGAGAGGGAAGCTGTGGATAAAAGCTCTGTCAAATAGTCATTGCTGTATGTTCTCTGGCATGGAAACCTGTTGAAGTGTTATTTCAGGAGACAAGAGGAGAATGTTTCTGTTTATAGTGCTCTGGCCAGGAACAGGGATGGGTTATAGCTTAATTGCTGTCTGCAGTTGTTAGCAATTGGAGTGGTTTGACAAAAGATATTAAAAAACTTGATTTTTCACTGGATGGTCCTGATGTACAAAACGAAACATCTTTTATTAAAAAACAATACAGAGAACGGGAAGTGCATTTACTCCACTCCTAATGGAGCATTATTAGCAGCTCTAGCATTTGCTTTCTGAAGTTGTCTTTGGGCATTTGCCAAACACCATTCTACCTGTTTTCCAATTTGTCTTGTTTACTGGCTATTTTTTAAACCCTCAAGGCATAGCTGTTAAAGCAGTACTTACAAAAATGGTCTCTCATAACATTTTGAAGGGTCTTCTCAAACAGCAGGGTTACCACTACTCCAGCAAGGCTAGAAACCAGAATAAATTTCTAATAATTTACCTTTATTTTTACACTGTTCCTTGGGTAAATAGAACAGTGAAAATCATAGGCACATAACCTGTGGTTTAGGTTTCACAGGGACATATGCCACAGGTTTAAAATTATCTTGAGACTATGGTGGGATTTGTTTTCATCCATGGTTCTGGTATTTGTCAGAGCAACTTCCTGCCTCTGAGACACAAGTTTGTGCATAACAGCATGGGAGCTCCCACAGTAATTTAAGTAAGGGTTTATTTATGCACCGTTACAGAGGAAAATCTGCATTGTGGTTTGTAATGTATTTTCTCCAGTTGATTTTGTATTCTGGCCTCCTGTAACTTTGATGTTACTAAGAGTTTGCTGGTTCTGTGATTACACAACAGACTCGGTCTGGCATTGCTGGTGAGGGAGAAGCATCTGTAGGGAAATTCCAATTAACCTATTGCCAGTCCTGCTGGAATGATTTTTGGCTCATTATGTTCAAGCATCGTTTGTTCTCCAAAGGGCATTCCTTTTCAACACCATGAGCCCACATGGTTTCCTGGACAGCGTGGATTTCCCTTCACATAACGGTGCAAATTAAGTGTCTCCATCCTTCAATAAATTTGAGATGTGTGTGACTGCCTCTCAAACAGGCAAGCAGCACAAAAGTGAAAAAGGACCGAATGTGGAGAGAAGTCCTTGGATATTTTCCACCATCCGGTCCTTAATGCTAACTGTAGCTCCTTACTTCCCACACTGGCTGCCAAGCAGAGCCCAGCCAGTTCCAAACACATGCTTGGTCAGCAAGGGATGGGTTGCAGCTCAGTGCTGCTTAAGGAAGTATTCCTCTGCTCTAAGGAGACACCGAGATAGTTGTACTGCCAGTATCTGCTTCCTTTTAAACATCTCGTTTACTCCTACGTTTGACAGATGGACCAGTGATGGGGTGATGAGTGCTGAGACCCTCCAGCTAATTTCACTGATCTGGAAACATAACTGAGAAATACATGTATTTTTATCCCTAGCTATTTTCACAGCGTTTTTACTCCTTTCATTCAGCAAATACCAGAGCTACAAATCAAATTTGATTTTCTTTTAACAGGAAGTAGAGTAGAAGATGGAGGTGTGAAGGTGTGGCTGATCTAAACCATTCTGCCTATCTTCATGTTTTTGCAGGCCTGCTGAATATTTCAAACACAGTTAACAAATATATCCTTAGTGCAAAGCTTGCCTCCTGGAGTAGAAGGAGCTATTTTTGATTCCCTGCCCTACTCCGAACAGGCTGCAAATAGTTTTATTTTGGATAGTCTCTTGTTTTTGTAGGTCAGGTGATACAGTAATTCTGCCATCATACTTACCTCCCTCCCTGGGCTCCCTGAAATTTTGCCTCCTGTACATCCCCAATTTCCAAACTTGCAGCAGAGCTATTATCACCTTATGCCCTGCCTGCAATTCACAGGCTGTAAGTGCTTCTGTGAGTCAGCGGTAATTACACTTTGTCTTCAGGAAAAAAAAAAACGGGGTGAAGGAGTTGAAGGTGATTCAGCAGAAAGCTATTAGCAATATCACTTTGGAAGTCATCACACTTGAGTCATCAGGTCTGAGCTTCACAATCAGAGGCAGTCCTGTAATAGATAGATACTTAACCTTTCTGTGGTATCTTGAAATATGCCGTCCCATTAAACTTACAGACTGGAAATTAAAGCAGTATGGAATTGCAGAGGTTGCGCCTAAGCATTATAAGCAATTTCACATTTGTCTACCCTGTCAAATGTTCTTCTCTCAATTCTCTCAAAACAGAGTGCTGTAGTTACAAAACGGTATATTCTGATGAGTCAGTGTTCATGGCATTATCCTGGTACAATTGAAGCACTAGCAATTAAACCTTATTCTCCAGTTGTTCTGCCTTTTTAATCACTGCCAGTTCTCACACGTTTCTGGCTTATTATTTACTCTGAAGGAGCTGGAGGTAGAAGGCCAATCAGGAAGTGCAGAGATGTGCCATCCTTATGTCAGTCTAACTGTGGAGTTAAAACCTACTATCTGAACAAAAAAAGACTGGATTTCTATAACGAAGCCACCATGGGGTTACATTGCAGCATCCATTAAAATAAGAGCAAAACAACACTGGATACCAATATCATAAAAGGAACCAGCAGTTAATTGTGTGCTTGGCTTGGGTAATGTTTGTTATAAATTACAGTAATTAGCAATGTAAACTATAGTCAAAGGCATTTCTTGTAAAAATTAACTATTTTTAATTTCTTTTTTAAACTACGTGGGTGAGGGTAGCTGTTTGTGAAGCTGAGGGAACCATCACTGGACTGAGCCACACAGAGCACACTTTTCTACAGGATGTGCAGGTCTGCAGACCTCTTCTACAAACCCTACCAGCACACTGACCCTGCCTGTAGAGATCTTCCCCTTCTGGTCTAGCTTTCCAAACAAAGTGTACTAATGATGTGGTATTTTATACAAGACGAATCAGTAAAATGTCAGCATGAGATAAAGAAACACCTAGTTTGTGGCTTAAGGGTGCAGTGCTTAACATATTTTGCCTGCGAGTATTTTACAGCAATGACATGCTGTCCTCTCAGTGCTTTGTAAGGCCAAGTGGATAATCTTTCCTTATCTCCTAAATATGTTTTGAGTAATACCCTGAATAGCATTTGCAGATGCTAATGAAGACAGTATTTTTATGAATGTTCTAATTTTACAAAACTGCATTTCATTATTTGCTCACTTACTATAAAGATGTTACATGCTACAAATATTCTATTTAAGACTGACAAGATTTTGAAAGCACATCAGTATGAAAGTGCTGGATTTTCAATGTAAGCAGAAGAGACCATCTGAATGCTGAGCAGGGGAAGATGCGAGTGGAATGAGAATGCTGTGGCCATATGGGGGTAGTCACATCTGAGAGCAAATATGAAGGCTCCTAAGCCTCTAGCTGGGTTTTGATGATGTAAAAACTTTTCCCTAAGTTTAGAACTGAGGCTACTTGTGCTCCTCCTAAAGGGGAGCAAGGCATTTCAATAATATTTCCATAAAAGCTATCTGGTTATGGAAACCCTTCAAGTTAAGCAACTTTTAAGTGTGTGTCAAGTCTTGTTCCTCTCAATAACTTCTTTTACATTTTACTTAATTATACTTCAAAAAATTCTCTTACTTCAGCACTGCCAAATGCCTTGATACTTTTGATTTTTTCCCTTTCAATTCCTTTGTTAGAAGTCGGAATTAAAACCTAACTATCTTTCAAGATTCCCATGTATGTTATGTAAAAGAATCGGAAAGAGTGATATAAATACAACAGAGAGACATTAAGACTAAATAGAAATGGGATTTTGGTAGTGTGGCTGTGACAACCCCACCATTTCCTATCTCTTTGCCTCTCACAGGCTGAAATGCAAATGGTGAAGACATTAAGGTGTCGTTTTCCAAGCACAGTCACTGAGCTTTCTGCCTAGTACATGGCAATCGGGAAACATTAACAACAAAAACTGAAGCTGCTACACACTTCTCTGCCTGTGGGCTTAAGCAGTAGATAAATGGAGTTAGGGAGCAGAAGGACTTAGGTGACAAAGTTTCTTTCTGGATCTTGACCTTGTTGCAATGAAACTTCCACTGAATTTCAGTGGTTGTCTGGTACTCCCTTCACTTTCAAAAGAAAGGTGGACGTGTAATAAGATTACCATATAACCCTGATAATACTTGAAGTAGCAGCTAAAGAGATAAAGGGGATTCATGGATAACTTGTATGTATGCTGAGGGAACTGTTTTTCATGAAGAAAATGGCAGAATACCTCTTGGATGTAGAGTATTTGCATTTTCAAGAACAAAACAACAACTAACTACTTTACATGGTTTTGCAGAGTACTTAAACAGTTTTGCAATGTGAAAGTACGTATATATTTCCAAGTATGTATATATTTATCAAGCATTTAACAATGGATAGGAATACAGCCAACACTGAAACGTTAGTACAAACTCTATTGATAAATACTGAGATGCCACAAAATAATTTCCCTAATAAGAAATAAAGTATAGTCATGGGTCATTCTAATTTTGGTGACACTGATATTGCAAAATATGTACCCACAAATTCACTTTACCAGACAGTACCATAAAGACACAACCACCACATTTCCAAGATCCCACAACAAAAACCATATTAAACAATGTACCAGCTTCATTTTCAATGAACGGGGTTTTCTTTTTAATTGAAAAAAAAAAAAAGGACATCATGTGATAGGTACATACACTTACCCAAGATATGGATTAATCAGACTCTGACTTCAGCTGATGCCTCTATTCTGGAGCTCATAACAGAAAATATTTTATGCTCACCTCAGACACAGCTTTGCCTACTTTTAGTTAAAGCTTTCCCTTTTCTCTTTAGAGAGCTGATGGCAAAGGTGAACACACTCAGTATGTTCCTGTAGACCCATTTACAGGTACTTCATATCATGAGTCTCTTCCTTTATCTAGGTTATCCTACCTCTTCCTTATCATGGATACCTGAGCAGCGTATCTTGGGTAAAGGGTTGTACTCTAGAATAATATCTTCCCAGGGATTTTCAGGGAAGCTGAAGGGAGCTAAAAGTACACCAGCTTCTCCCTCTGCCCCCAGTGTAGGAACTCAGTGAGGAAAGGAGCTGCTCTCATTAACTGCAGCTTTGAGCTGCACACTGGGATATTCCAAAGTTATGTGGAGTCAGTGCACGGAGCGCTTTGGCCACATTTCTGACTACCCAGCTTGTCATCCAGACCTTTTGCTGAGGTCAGCCTGAGACTCAATCTTATGCATGGGCAGACTATTGGGCATTGTGGCTATATAAGGCTTTGTCAACAGAGGAAGGAAGAGGTATGTGGATCATCTGCCAGAACCTTTTATAGCACAAAAGCTACTGAGTCCCCAAAATATGCAGGGTCAGGCTGTGGGTTTAAAAGCACAAAGAGCATGAGAAGGAACCACAATTTTAACTTCTTGCAGGTTCAGAAGACAGATGCATTTCTAGCCTTATATCTTAGGAGAATGAAGACTATGAGGGATCTAGTGGTCATATCATATCTCCCAGGACTGCTAAACAAGCCTTTAAAAAAAAAAAATTCAGTGGCAGGCATCCTTCCCTATCCCCAGCCCACCAGCCCTGCTCAGTGGGAGATTTTCCTTGCTGCAACTGCATTAAAACCTGAGTTTGACTTCTATTAGGAGAAGCATTCCACATGCCCATGTCAGAGCTTATCCCCAGGCTCACATTTGTAGTGCCAGAAGGTACTATTTTATGCTGAATACAACTTGATTTCAACCTGCAAGCCACAGATAGGCCAGGATCCTCTCAGAAACAGGGGAGGAAAAAGAAAAATAACCACAAACTTTTACTCAGGGAGTCCCAAGTTCTCCACTGCTTAGAGGGACAATGCTGCTTAGAGGACCTCAAACATAGGACAGAGCTGGCACTAACAGTCTAGGGCTGCAATCTTTCTTTGCAGCTGCAAACACAGTTGAATCTAAACTAACCCTCCTACATATGCACCTCACCAATGTGTGTAGGATTCCATAGCTGACATACAAGGACTGACAGCTATATAAGGACCAAATTTAGGTCTAAGTAGAAGTCACAGCCAAAATGTTTGCCAAAGCTTTGTTGCAAGAGATGGCAACACACAAAAGTGTTTAGCAAGTGTCCTTGAAAAGCAGAATTAATTTTGAAATCCATTGTAGACAGTGACTGAACCCTTATTCTCTTTTATGGCCCCTCCCCTTCTGAAGATTTCCCCTGTGTATCTCTAAGCGCACAAGCCTGCCTCTCCACCCCTTGAACAGCAGATGCTCTTTTTTCATGTTTTGGGGGTTTTTTTGCTTTTAAGTAAGGGAGTGAATTCATGTGAAGGCCAAGTGTTATGCTATAAGAACCATTCATTTTCTCTAGAGAAAATCAAGAAAGAGCCAGTGAGACAGCAACATTTGGGGAAGTACTGGTGTAGGACCCTGTGCTAGCCTTATTGTTTCTTGAGGAGCATCTCTCTCCGTAATTTTCTGAAGAATTCATTATTCCACTCAGTGACTTGAATTTATACTCTATAAACTAGATATATTTAGAAAAAATTGCAGTCAAAACTACATGATACTATCATTGATTTATGCACAGAGCAGCAACAAATGAGCAATAAAGTTAAAAAGTAATGAGAGGTCTTGTAGATGGGCAAACCACCAAAATAAACATCCTGATAAAAAAACAGATTCAGCAGACTACTGAATCCAGCATGATCTTGGGAGTTTGGCTTTATTTGGATTAACTAAGTAAATTTGCTAAAAATGTTGTTGAACTGCTATAACACTAAGGCACAGAACACAACCAAGGACAGATCAACGTTATCTGAATATCAGAACATCAGGATATAAGAGAGAAAATGTAGATCTTACTGCAGCTCAGTTGCACTTTGACCCCACCAGACAAAATTGAGAATATTTCTAGAAGAGTTGCCCTTCCCCACAATCTGTGTCACTAAAATGAGATGCAACAGTGGTATTCATGCACCTAGAGCCCTCAGCTGCTGTTCCTCACATGTGTCTTCACATTTTATATGAAATTGCTTTCATTTCAGGAAACCGGGTTCAAACTTGGGAAAAGAGTACAGTAATGCAAGTGTATAAAACACTATCCTGCCTTAATGTGACACGGCAACTTGGCAAATAACTTCTCATTAGCAAGGGTTTCAGTCAACTTGCTTCCTGTGTTTTTTTGCTGCAGGATAGGAAACGTCAGATAAATAATACTTTTGTTTTGGGGAATGTGGCCTCATTATGACTGGGGAATCCAGTGCTATTATTGCTAGTGGCTTGGGTGCAGATTTTGAAACTCAGCTGCTTCCTTACTTCCTATACCCCAGCTTTGAAACTGCCCACGGAGAAGGGAAGAGGGTAACTCCTCTTTTTGATTAGAAAAAGATAGTCAGAGGCTCTACTCTATGATAATAAAAAAAGATTTTAAGTGGGCAACACTACTGCACAAACCATTGCAATCTGCAAATGAAATAGAAGGATTTTCAACGGCATACCTTTCTTGTTTATACAGCCTGTGTACAGAACTAACATTTAACTCTACCTTTTTGGGTTAAGAACATCTAAAAATAGCCTCCAACTGCAATTATAACCTGTGGATAGCTGAGGTATTTCTAGACGTAATCGTCTGTTCTAGGCAGAAAATGAGACTTAGATGGACAGAGATCAAGGTTGAATTTAAAATAAAATTTAGAGCAATCATTTCTAGTACAATGGTTTCCCAACAGCTCTAAGTCAATCCAAGTGCAAGGTGACACCAAAAAATTCTCCCTGCCCTTCTTCACCTGTATTTTTCTTCTGATTTCTCTGGCCTGTGTGAGCAGGCAGTGACTAGAGCAGGACACTCATGCAGCTGCAAAACACACCTGTTTTTTGCTGGATTCAGTATTCAGCAGTCCAGGTTGGGATAATCCCAGACCATAATTCTGAGCTACAAAAGTCCTTTCAAACCACATATAGCTCTAATACTTTTTTACTTCTGTAAATAAATAATTTAGTTTACATTGCAGCAGCAGCTCAGGAGGATGGGAGCCCAGTGTGCTAACCACACAACCTTGCATGGTCCCTGTTGCCTATGGCTTGCAGCATGAAGTCCTTGCCCACTGCTGGGCTTTTGCTCTTGTGCAGAAACCCTTTGCACAAGCGGTAGCAGGGCTGAAAGGACCTGCCTGTGCACTTCCAGCTATAATCTCTGTGCCAGAGCAAACTCAGGATGAACAGACATTTGCGAAAAAGCCATATGGCAGGCAACTCTTAGGTGAAGCTTTAATCAGAAACAAAATATGAATGCTGTACAAATCGGGGAACTTTGGTCACGGAAGCCTGTATAGCAGATATGGCTGTCTCAGTCTATCAAATCAATATTTTCCAAATTAAGAGGGATTTATATAAACAGAGGGTAGTCTCTAATGTGCTATTTATGGTCTGTCTGGTATAAATATTTATGATCATTCTAAAATTAGTGATTTTTCTGAAGTGTGCTTTTGTTTAGTGTCGCTCATGACATTTTTCTATGGTAAATATGGAGTTTTGTTTTTTAAGAGAGAAATAGAGACAACACAGAAACTCACTGTAAACAGTACTACAATGCTGGCTAACCAATTAAGGGTTGTTCTTGTTTAATGCCAAGCCTACTCCTTGAGTGCAGAACTATTTGCACTCAACCATAGCTGGAAAGACTTGATCTTGGATACGGTAAGCACTCCAAAATGCTGGGGAAAACAACAAACTTCCACATGACATACTCTGGCATAGCTGTGTATTAATATATAGACAAATAAACTAAACAATAGACTTATGTGGAAACAGTTTTCCTGCCTGAAACCCTCTTTAGGCTGAGTGATGAGCTCCATAACTGCCTGTTAAAATAAAAACAATCTTAAAATTCATCATTCTGTGATGCAATGGTTAAAACTGGACTACCCTGAGACAGCTCTTAATAGCATTTAGAACTGGATTTAACATCAAGGGGAGTGCTGGCAGGGTTGGTGCTTCTACAGCTGCAATTGTAGGGATTTCCCCTGGGCGTTCTCACTTCTAGCAGTCCAGGGTCCTGTCATCACCCTTAGGGGGTGAAAAGAAAGCAGCTATTCAATTTCCCTCAGAATTAAAAAGTTTGCAAGTAATATGTCCAAAGAATATACTCCAGCAAACATCCCCTTGACACAAGCCCTTTCCTTCCAGCTGGAGATAACCATACTTCTCAGGTTTTTAATGACCGCATAACGCAAAAGGAACAGTAGCAGCTCTGTTAACAGAGACAAGAGGGACACAGGTTTTCCCTGAAGGATTTTGAAATATGGAGTTAATTTTGTATCCCCTCTGCTTTAACACATTGCTCCTTTGTGCAATTCTGGACCTTTCTGAGTTTTCTTTTTGTAGCAAGCCACACAGTTGAGCAAGCTGTAGCCTGGCTGAAATGATTGTCCTTAATAACTACTCAGGTCAGAATATTTAAAAGCACTGTAGTTTTGTTTTCTTTCTAGTCTGTTTTTAAATGCCTTGGTAATAACACACTCCAAATACTCTGACAGCAACAGCTTACATACTCTTATGAACAAATCCAAAGGTACTCATAAATATCTATCAAACCCCAGAAATATGGAATGTGTTGCCATGCGTATGTGGCACTTGCAGACTGTACAATTCAGCACCTGTATGGTAAAATTATGTTGAAATATCATCTGTTCAATATCATCTCTGTTCAATAGGGTCACCCATGTGTAAATACACAATTTGCAGGCTCATAGGTTTCACTATTTGAAAGACAGGCCCTTCTTTATTCTTTGTTTATTAACTATACATTCATAAAGCACTCTACAATTATTTGGAAGTATATATAACTCCTGTCAAGTTGTGGTGGGTAGGATGTTTCCCGGTAACATAAGTATCATAGGTTCCTCTGCTGAAGTTGACAGCCTTATCTCAAATATGCATTGAATGTATGGGACTGAGGGTTTCATTTTGCTGCAATAAAGAACATGCCTTGCTTTAACACTCAGTCACAGCCAGAGTTTCTTAAAAGGTAATGCAGAATTGCTAAAATTAGTCATGCAATTTTTTTCCTAGTCTTTCAGCCTGGTAGATTTTTAACCCTAAAAGTAAATTCTGGTTGGCATTTTTATTCTTACCTTCATCACCTTAGCAATGGAAAAGTAGTGATAACTTTGCTTGAAATTGTAGTGGGGACACATGAATTTGGTTTCACAAGTCCATTTCTTAGTACTTTTCTTATTATTGCAGAATAAATTTTGTACCAGGATGTATGGAAAAACTGGTAAAAGTTTGCGAAACCATCTGTAACACAAAGACGATGAAACCAGTCGTGAGCTTTGCTGGAGCCATGAGAAAAGTTTATATTTAATTATACTCAAACATTGTAAATAAAATTATTTGACTTCAAAAAAAGCACCTCAGCTTCTCAGTCTGATCTTAGCAACTGAGTGTCTCCTCCAAAGCCAAATGACTCACTTATGCTTTAGGTTATTGAGATTCTTCTTGGGCCATTTTCTTCAATAGCAATTACTAGATGATATGGGGAAAGCTGCTGATCTTACACAAGCTCGACTATAAAATGAGTTTCTGCTCCCATCACCTTTTAATCTATCTGCAGCTACTGGATCTAGTCCAGATATTTCATCCATGTGTGCTGCTGCAATACCATGCTGGACTGATTCTGGCCAGAAAGAGCATTGCATTCTGCTTCCTCCTCTGGCAAGATGCTGTATGTACACAGCCTTCCTTTTTAAAGCCTTTTCTCCTTTTAATAACTAACGTACAATTTTTAAGTATTTCTGATTGTGCCCATATTCTCATTCCCCTGTCCTCCTGCATCTTTTCTTCTGCCACAAGCTGCATTTCCAAGGTTTCTCTCTCTTTGCTCATGAGTAAACCTTGTCAAGACTTACTGTTTGTTGCCACTGCACTGCTGCTCACCTTGCTGATCTCTTCTCTCTGGTGACCAATGATAGGACCCATGGGAATGGCAGTAAGATGTGCCAGGTAAGGTTGTATATTAGGAAAAGGTTCTTCACTCAGAGGGTGGTGGAGCTGGAACAGGTTCCCTAGGGATGCAGTCATAGTACCAAGCCTAACAATATTCAAGAAGTACTTGGACAATACACTGAGACACATGGTGTAAATTTTGGGATTGTCCTCTGCAGGAATAGGAGTTGGACTCCACGATCCTTGTGGGTCCCTTCCAACTCAGGTCATTCTATGATTCTGTGGATATTAGTCAGCCCTGAAGAAAAGGGCTGTGTTGTGCTATGAGTAAGACTGTACCCTGACCAAATAAATAAAGCTCCATTTTGCTTCCTTTCAGAGATAAATTAATTCTGCTGCAGCTCACAGCAGAACTAAAGGAATCAAGTCCCAAGGCCATCAGAAGACAGAGATTTCTGGATTTTGTATACAGAAACTGGCTTAGATTATTTTCTTAAAATGGGACAAACATTAGGAAACCTCTTATAAACAGCAGCCAAAAGTATGCAAATCCAAAGAAAGCCCAGTTGAGAATTAGCTTTTACTGGCTTAACTAGGTGAGGATTGACTGTTGCTGAGCACCTCAAGAAATGCTAGAATAAACAGCAGAATTAAAATTTCCCCTCTGGGACATCACAAAAGAAACTGTGAAAGAAATAGCTATCAGCTACTTAGGGAGGTGTTAAGATAGACACAGAAATACTTGGGCTTGAACAAAACAATTCTGTTTTTTGGAGATCAGCTGCTTTTTTGCAAGCAGCTCTCACACCTGGTGTGTTCAGTTGCCATAATTCAATGATCCTGGATGCCATGCACTTTCCCTTCATCCTTCTTTCATTTTATCCCTTTTACCAAATGTCATTGGAGAGGTGACCTAGGGAAATTATGTATCAGTGGTTCTACAAACCTTAGGGAAACTGGGGAAGTAAAATGAATAAAGTTGAGCATCCTCCTAAGCACATCTAGACCTTCTGTCTCTGTTCAAGCCTGAATCATAAGAATTGAAACATTCTTCCCTGTCATCACACTACTTTCCTTACCTTCTGAGGTGCCATTCTTACAATATTAGTATGTAAAGCAATAAGTTATGCTAGTTCTTGCTTGCCTGTGTAAAACCTAGCAGCAAGAGTTGCCCCAATAAATCATGGGAACCAGCACTGCAGACTGAAGAGCTCTCTTCTTGCTGAGTTTCTAATTGAAGTACTTCTCATGTCAATAAGGGCTTTCCTGACAGCTAACTAAATAAGCAGCATTGCAGCACTTTCTCTTAGGCTTCCGAAAAGGTTTTAGTTCCTTCATTTGCTAAAGATGTAGTGACACCGCAGAAATAAGTCTCACACTGCAGCTTCCTGCTATGACACGAAACTTTAGCCCGTTCCTTCAGATTCTGCTGTGAAATTAAAACCAAGATGCCAGCCATACCACACCAGCCCAAATTCCATTGAGCAGGCTCCCCAGCTGCTAGTGAATGCTCCTTGGCATGAAAGAAACATGAGGAAAATGAAGCCCCTGCACTTGGGTAACTGGGATCAGTCTCACTCAGGTTTTGAAGAAGGGCTGGAAACAGTACCAGTCCACTATGTGTGAGGGTGAGACTCCCATCTGCAAATTCTGCCTTTTATTTATATCTGAATCAAAGTATTGGGTATTTTTTGGACCAAATATATTTTTTGGTTTTGCTGCAGGTAGCATACGAAATCCCATGAAACTCTTGCATTTTTTTTCAGATCTGCTAGCTTTGCTCAACTGTGAGCTCCTGGGGGCTTTCTTCTCTCTGTTTGAGAATGATTCACTCCTACACACTTTTTCTCAAGCTACATGATCCTTTTCCCACGTGACCATGTAAGCATATCCACGCAGCAACATATATAGGAACACTGTACTGAGAGGAAGCACTGGAGTCTGCTGCTGCCTCCTGCAATAGAAAGAATGTGAGCACATGGAGTGCATCTACTTACTCATATCTGGTGTCAGAGGGATAATTTGTGTCCTCTCTACAGAAGTAAAAATAAATAGGGTTCATGCTGAGTTCAACAACCTAAGGTTGCGTAGTAGAAGCCCACAGTTTTCCTAGGAGATAAGGCCCTTTTCAAGTTCTAACAGGAAAACAGTCAGATAAAAGTCCAGTAATGGATGAAGGGCATGGGTCTCCCACTGAAGTGACTCATAAGTTTTGGTCGTGACTCTGGTGGGCTTTTGTGAGCCATGACTACAGCATCTTCTAGCAGGATTGTTTTGAGTCATCACTCTGCCTATTCAAGATCTATAGATCTGTGGGTCTTGAGTAAGTTTATAGAATAGACTGTTCTTGTTCATGCACTGCATTATAAATTGTAAAGTGCAATTGCAGGAAGATTGTCAGTTAATTTCTTAATCTTTTGTCTGAATAATAAAGCTGAATTAATACAAGTAGTAACCATACTTTTGTCAGATCTTGCAAGTAAAAATCTACTTTTAGTATAGAAATATCAAGTGAGAACAATAAACAACTGCAGATTATTATGAACTTCCAAATCCCTGACTAAATCAGGTCATCCAAAACAGTGTTCCTCCTTCCTCTGCCTCTTTTCCCTTCCCACTCTCCTCTGCTGTTACACTGTGTAGTAACACAGACATCAAAGCAAGAGCATGTTCACTATGGTCCTCCAATTCAGCAAATCTCAAACACAGAAAAGAATTAAGTTCATGTATGACAATTTACTACAAAGATAGAGAGCTGGCAAACTGGAAAGCAGCCAGTCCACTGCTACCATTCAATCTGCATGAGCTGACAAGCCAAATGATTAATGTACATCTGCAAATGGGAATTAATTTGTCCAAAATGGAAGAAGCCACGTGGTAGTCTCTCTAGAGGGAAGAAATGGATTCTAAAAAGATTTTGAGATCACATGGAGTAATTAATTGAACATTGTATTATTGTTTATAAATACTAAACAGTCATGGCTAGGAAGAAAGAAAAACAAGACAGGCTTGTCTCTGTGGCGACACAACTGTGACAGGGCAAGAGGCAACGGCTGAAGTCTGAAACACAGGGAATTCTACTTAAACATAAGAAAAAACCTTTTCACTGTAGGGTAATTGAACACTGGGCCAGGTTGCTCAGAGATGTTTTGGAGTCTCCATCCTTGGAGATGTTCAAAGCCTGATGGGACAAAGCCCTAGACAACCTGCTTTAGGTGGCCCTGCTTTGAGCATGGAACTTGTACAAGATGATGTCCAGAGGTCCCTGCTAACATCCACCTTTCTGTGATTCTGAGACAAGTTTTCAGTACCTACTTGGAGACAGCAAATATGACAATAGGAGGACCAGAAATTTATCCATGTGACAAGATCGAGGAACTATGAGCTGATGCTAAATGATTTAAATAAACTGCAAAGTTTTGTCCATCTGATTTGCCAGAGCAATTTGCCAGGTACTATTGTGGATAGTCCATCAATGCCAATTTTGAAATCAAATTAGACATTATTCTAAACACTACCACTTTATTCAACTAGGAACTAAGTCAGTAAAATCTCTGGTCCAAGCTGTAATGTGCTTACATTAGATTCTTTCTCATAATGCTCTTTTTATTAGTGATCTGTTCCATATAAAGTATATTCTTATATGTTATAAAAGAAGATTGCTGAATGGGGCCCACGTTCCAGTGAACTTCAGTATCTTGGTGCATCATGATTTTCACCACATAAAAATGGCCTCATAAAACTGAAAAAAACCCAAAAATATATTTTTTGCATAGCATCGTTACCATGTAGGAAAAGCCTACAGTAAGGACATCAGCTGCTGTATTTTTTATAATTCCATAAATGTATCTTTGAAGAAATAAAAATACATTTTAAAAAGAAAATGGAGCAGAAGAAGAAATATTTCATAATATATAGCTTAAACCTCAAAGCCATTTCCTCTCATCCTATCACTTATTACTGGAAAGAAGAGACCAACACCTGCCTCACCACAACCTGCTTTCAGAGGGTTGTAGAGAGGGATAAGGTCTCCCCTCAGCCTTCGTGCTACAGAATCCCAGTTCCCTCATCTGCCTCTCATTAGGCTTGTGCTCTCAACCCTTCACCAGCTTCACTGCCCTCCTCTGGACAGGCTGCAGCACCTCAAAGTCCATCTTGTAGTGAGGGGTCCTAAACTGAACAAAGGATTCAAGGTGTGGCCTCATCAATGCCGAGTGCAGGGGAACAACCACGTCCCTAGTCCTGCTGCCTATGCTATTTCTGATACAGGCTAAGATGCCATTGGCCTTCTGGGCCACTTGGGCACACTGTTGGCTCATGTTCCACTGGCTGCTGACCAGCAACCCACCTCCTTTTCCAAAAGGCAGCTTTCCAGTCATTTGTCCCAACACCTGTAGTGTTGCATGGGGTTGTTGTGGCCCAAGCACAGGACCTGATATCAAGCCTTGTTGAATTCCACACAGTTGGCCTCAACCCATCAATCCAGCCTGTCTAGATCCCTCTGTAGAGCCTTCCTTCCCTCAAATAGATCAAAGCTCCTGCACAACTTAATGTCATTTTCAAAGTTACTCTGGATGCACTCAATCCCCTTCATCCAGGTCATCAATAAAGATATGAAACAGAACCAGCCCAGACACTGAGCCCTGGGGACCACCACTTGTGACTGGCTGCCAACCTTACCCAACATCAAGGTCAGGCTGACCAGCCTGTAGTACCCCACATGCCCCTTCCAGCCTTTCCTGTAGAAGGGCATCACATTTGCCTATCTCCAATCAACTCAGATCTCCCCAGTTCGCCAGGACTGCTGATAAATGATCAAAAGTGGATTTGTGAGCACTTCCACCACTTCCTTCATTACTCTCTGATGGATCCAATCTAGCCCCATGGACCTGTGCTTGTCTAGGTGAAGTAGCAGGTCATTAACCACTTCCTCTTGGATTATGGGGTCTCTATTCTGCTCCCAGACCCATCTTTCAGCTCAAGGGGCTGGGTACCCAGAGAACAAGTGGTCTTACTATTAAAGACAGAGGCAAAGAAGGCATTAAGTACCTCAGCCTTTTTCTCATCCCTTGTCACTAAGTTTCCCCCCATATTCAATGAAGGCTGGAGATTCTCCTTAGCCCTCCTTTTGCTGCCAATATATTTATAGAAACATTTTTTATTGCCTGTTAACAGCAGCAGCCAGATTAAGTTCTAGTTGGCCTTTCTAATTTTCTCCCTGCATAACTTCACAACATCCTTGTAGGCTTCCAGAGTTGCCTGCCTGTTCTTCCAAAGGTCATAAATTCTCCTTCCCGAGTTCCAGCAAGAGCTCTCTGCTCAGCCATGACAGTCTTCTTCCCTGCCGGCTTGTGTTCTGACACACGGGAACAGCCTGCTTTTATGACATCCTCCTTGAAGAATGTCCAGCCTTCCTGGACTCCTTTGCCTTTCAGTCCTGCCTCCTATGGAACTGTGCCGATCAGTTTCCTCAACAGGCCAAAGTCTGCCCTCCAGAAATCCAAGGTGGCAGTTCTGCTGATGCCCCTCCTCACTTCTCCAAGAATCAAGACCTCTGTCATTTCATGATCGCTATGCCCAAGACCACCTCCAACCACCACATCACCCATAAGTCCTTCCCTGTTCATAAACAACAGGACCACTAGGCCACTTCCCTTATTGTCTCACTCATTGATACAAGAGCATATGCATCTGAGTGGTGAATTTTCTAGTTTGCCGCGTCACTTGGACAGCAGTCAGTGTACGCATCCTGTTACACAAGAAAAGAGTGCCTTAAGAGGCTTGCTTTTGTTCAGATACTTATTTTGTAGATTGTACACTGATAAAGTCCATGCAGCCTCATTGTCCCTCTATAGTGTGCTGTAACCATCCAGGTTACAGAGCTGCAAGTCCTGTTTCTATGATAAGCAGAACACCTGTCCCATTCCTCCTTTTGACTCTGGCAATTTTCAGAAATGAAGATACTGCAGCCTGTCACCATCTTCCTTTGGATACTTAGGCGGTGACATCCTGAGCACCAAGAGAAAGCTGGGGGCTGTTTTTCACAGCCTTCTTTCAGACAGCCAGAACAAATCCCTTTAGACACAAAGAGGACATTTTTAGAATAACTAATGATCAATTGGTGACAGGCCAGGCAAAGTGATGTGTTTCAGAAAATTGCTGCTCAGGAAGGCAGACTTGAAATACCAAGGAAAGGGGATTCTCAGCTTTAGAGAGTCATGTTCTGTTTCTCTGAAGAAAAGAAGCAAAATGAAGTTGGCTAAAACCACCAAGTATATTTGACTTTTTTCCCTATAAACAAAATCTTAGACTCACATGAAGTCTGTCTCATGTGAAAAGAATACAAAAGAACTTGTTCCCTCTGATACATTATTCCTTCCTAGAAACGGAGATGATGACATTTGTAAGGTACCTGATTCTGGTGTTTCACCCTAATCAACATGGATAGAGACCTGCCCCCAGATGAAACTGCAGGGCAGATCCATCTCCCCACGGAAGCAAAGCTCTGCATTGCTAATGCTTTGGAGCACCCTAGTATAGACCTTTGAATCTGCAAGAATCATGGCTCAGAAATGGTCACTATATCTTACCAGCCCTTCTCTGAACATTTCACTCAACTTTAATTGACAGAAAAACAATTCACAAAAAGAGAAAATAATATACAAAGAACATATCTCTCTGTTAAAATACAATGAGATTCTTGGATCCCCTCACCCCCACCTCCAGACTCCCCAGCCCCCTCTCTCCCCAGAATAACTGGGTAGGCTTCAGAAAACCTGGCATGAGAGTGTAAATTTCACATAACCAAATTTTTAAGTACACAGCAAGGATAAACTGAATGTCAACATTATTTGCTGGGACTGGTGCTTTGTTTATTTGACTCAACTGCAAAGTTTATTTTGTAAAAGAAGTGCAAACAAGCAGCACCGTGTCTTTTCTTAAATCCATGTCTGAGGACTGGCAGAGGTCTGTCCCAGCTTCACAGCTGCTGGATTGACTGCCTAATGTAGTAAAAACGTAGTCCACAACTTGTGAAAAGAACATTTTGGTTTTCATTTTTCATTCCTCCAGTTTACAGACAAATAGAAGAAAAGAAAGTAGAAAAACATTGATAGATTTAAAAGTTTGCTAGTTTTCTAGAATGCACCAGTGTAATGTTTAACTAGCAATAGAGAAAAATAATCTTACAATCCATTGGAGATGATACTATTCCAGTTTTTTTACTAAAAAAGCTGCATTTGAAACTCAGAGGAATGGAACTATCTTGAGCAGCCTCTATGTCTTTATTAACATGCAGGTGTCTAAATATACGCACTTAGAAATCACAGGTTACCTGAGTTTAAAACATCAGAAAGAAACTTTAGTTTCAGTTAAAATGTAACGACAGACTTATGTGGCTGCAAACTTTGAAGCCATGCCCAGAATAAAGTAGGAGTTCTCCATGGAACTCACCTGATTTGAGCATGGTTAGAGGGTAACCTTTGAAGGACTGCCAATACAAATGATCCTTTTCGATAATGTCTGCCTTGGTGGTGAAATGTCTCTTGGATCCAATTCACTAAGTGTTTCTGTCCTCTCTGAGCACCCTTCACATTTAAAAAAAAAAAAACCACAGAATTTTACCGAACTGTTTACCCTAGTGATAATAGATTGTTGACCTAAAACAGGGATTGCCCAAGCCCTTTTTGTGTTTTATTAAATGAAGATATTTACTCTAGTATGATGTTAATTAATAACTGTCTGATGGGCTAGACTGGAGACCTCAGGATGGGAATGAAGAGTTAAATGCAGAATCTATTCTATTTAGTCTGCATTTGCTGCCAAAATTGCCCTTTCAGACTATGGCTTCAGCTCTCTTGTTAGAGTGATGAAGGTTATTTACAAAAATTGGTAAATTTGCTGGCTGGAGCTGGGATGTAAAGCTACTGGTATTCTCATTCCCCCTTATTCTTCCTTCCCTAGTAGAACAGTACAATTTTTAAGGTATGCTGATTATGCTGAAAGTATCACAGAGCAGATGCAGAGAGCTACAACTAAGCAATGGAGAATTATAGCTCATACTGAGCTTTAGATGCCTGATTTTTCTCAGTTTAGTGTCTGTCAGTGTGCTAATAAAAGGAGGTTTCATCTGGAAGCCCCAGACAACCATTTCCCTTCATTTGAAGCAGAAATTCCTACATTTCTGAAGGTGGCTTCTCTTGGGAAAAGGAGCAAGGCCCTGGCACCTGGCACTTTTGCTGTGTGCTGCTTTCTCACAATCCCCAGCCTGTTCTGGGTAACCCCGAGGCATGTTACCACCTGTTTTGTTTTCTCAAAAACACTACTTCATATTGTCCTTTAAAAATGGAAACCCCTGACATATTCTCTTTAATGCCAATATTTTGAGAGGTTACTTGCTGCCAGTGTTAATGACAGTATCTACCTCATCTGTGTACTATGAGTATGACACAGATTTCTTCTGCTAGCCCATCAGTGAAGTATTGTCACATTTAAATCCAATTATAATTAATGCAGAACAGCCAGCAGCAGATAGTTTTGTGGTTTTAGAGGCTGAAGTATTGCAGGTTAAATTCTATGTTTCTTTCTATGATAATCAAGGGCTGACTTCATTCCCAGGACTGAAAGGATAAACCCTCCCCTCTAGCTGAGGCACAGGGCCCCCAGGCATCCTCAAAATGTTACTGGGATCTCTGAAGCCCTACAGTGAAATTTCAGCCTCTGCTCTGTGTTTTGGAGGTGCCACAAAGCAAACTTCCAGCAGACTAAAGAACCTCTGGTTTTCAGTTAAACAGTCCCTAACCACCCAACCTTGTCAGCACAGACAAGTGCTTCAGTTCCATCTGCCCTGTTCATCAGACATGTACACTTGGATTTTGTGATACATCACTTAAACAATTGATGTAGCTAAAATCACAATGCCAAAATCACATGCCTTACACGAACAACATGAAATACTT
Source organism: Piaya cayana (assembly GCA_013389865.1). Taxonomy (NCBI): domain Eukaryota; kingdom Metazoa; phylum Chordata; class Aves; order Cuculiformes; family Coccyzidae; genus Piaya; species Piaya cayana. Next base: position 44,142 of record WAAB01011542.1, on the reverse strand, counting down.
ATGGAACGTGAAATTTTTCCTAATATGTTTGAGAACACACTCCCACTAACATCTTCCAGAAATATAAAGGACAACCATGCTGCAGCTTAATAAGCCGTTCCTTTGCTATCCTCTTTTTGTATTTCAACACATTTTCCCACATGGCTCCCTCAGCCGAAGGAGATAGGTGGTGTCTACATTGAACAAACAAAAAATGTAAACACTCTACAGTGTTTAGTTAAATAAAACCGTGCCATGAACCAGAGGTCTTCCATTCCTCTCCAAGCATTTTACTTGGCCTCTAAGCAAGTATTTAAATGTATTTAAAGGCAGTATTGCCAAAACTGAAATTTCATTATAGCTTCACATCTCCTAGCTATTAAATATTAAAATATCCTAGGGCTCATTAACTAACAGGCAGTCCTATTGTCACTTAAGTCCCCCAAGAATCTTTTTAGTTTTTCAAATTCCAAAGACAAGTAAAAAAAAAAAGTGGGTTTTTTTTAGCAAAAATGTGTATGTTGTTTAAAACGCTCATAGGAAATGTAGGAAAGCATACAACCCTCACAGCTGATATACTAAAATTATTTTGTGAAGAGCCATGAGGTCAGGTGGTCAGAGTTTGCCAGAAAGCTGGTACATGAACAAATAGATGCACATTCTTGCTACAGAAAACACAGACTGATCTGCAAATAGCTGAAGTGCTGCCTGGTGTTGCACACGATGCTGTTTACATGGTGCAACCACTCAGGTCTCATCCACCAACACTAGAACTAAAGGCAACTCTGAGAAGTTATGCTACATAGTAAATTTTCACTTACCTTTTACCAATAATTGTTTATATCCTGGAGGTACACAGCTGTGTTACAAACTTGGACACAAAGGAGATCCACACCACCACAAACACAAAAGACAGAGAGTGAAAAGCTTTTCCAAATGCAGTACATCAATACACCCCTGAATTTTGAAGTATGTTGGCCAGAAGCTCTCTGTTGACTTGGAGTTTGATGAGGGCTTTTAGTCCTCCTCGTTAAGTGAACAGGGGCAGCTGTTTGCCATCCAAGACTAAATGCCTTACCTGATCCCTCCTGCAGTGTTAGGAATAAGAAAACTGTGAGGTGGTTTTGCTCCAATGGCTGAGATCTTCATTCTGCATAATTTCTATGAAATTACTGTGGTTTATTCCAGTAGTGGATTAGTGGAAATAACTGACAACATTGAAAAGATAATGTGTTGATAAGGCTTAAGCTATTTTGTTTACTTCAATGTGAAATAAATATTGCTGAAAGAAAGGAAAAGACAGAGCTAGGGCAAGTACTCAGCCATTTTAGGCACAGGAAAGCCAGCAGGGAGGTACCTATGCCATACCTTTGGTATCAAAATATCCTTGCTTTCAGCAGGCAGATAAGCCTGATTCTGGGCTGAGCCAAAATGCTCAAATATCAGTCCTAGTTCATGGCATCTCTCTTTTCTTTCCCTTAGTCACTCAGGTTATGGAAAGCACAGAAATCTGGTGCAAATTGTCAATACAGAAAGTCTGTGTGAGCTCCTGTTAAGCAGGGGCTGCTGCCAGGAGCTGAACTGTTCCCTGTCGCAGCTTCTCTCTGTTGAAGCAGCTGCAGGATTTTCTTTCCCAAACACCCCCAAGCTTGCCTGCTCTTTGCTGCATTGTCTTCTGGTTCTGTTCAACTTTCTTTAGGAATTTTGGGACTACAAAGAGGGAATTTTGGTGGTGTTAATGTTCCTAGCAGCAGTGCCAGGGCTGAAGAAAGTGGGATGCCAGACAATGCAAATTTGACTGTGCCTTATCAGTTGTTGTTGACGAGAAAGAGGGCTACTGGGGTCAAAATGTAGTGGCAGACAGAAGACAAATTGGTTAAAAGGAATGAAATTTCTGGCACCACAGCACCTTGCTTTAACCCAGGAATAACAAAGGTTGAGGCTGGCCGGAATTTTTTGATGTTACTAGGCTGACTGTTGCAGACTCAGGACATTATCCTAATTGCCCTCCACAAAGCTTCCCATAAAGAAACAAACCAGTCTCCTGAGATAATGCTAGTTTATAGCAGAAAACCACCATCAAATATAGAGAGACTGGCTGTGCTTTCTTACCATGCAAACTAAATACTTGCCTGTACTGACCTCTAAAACAAAAGAGAGCAAGGTAGTGCTTGCCATGCAAGGAATGGTTTCCAATCAGATAATTTTAATTCTTTAGTTTGGCCAATATCTTATTTTGCTCTTATGTCCTGAGTACTTTGTCTTGAATTTTAGAGGTGATTGTAGGCTACAAGAATGCACTCAGGTTTTCAATGGACTTCACCTTAGATAATAGTGTGTAAAACATGCTTGAAATAGGAAAATACCACAAAAATAATTTTAAAAAAACATTGCAGTCTTTAGAACTGATAAAAAAAGGAAATCTAACACATGCTAGAAAAATAAGCATAGTATGTAATATTAAGTGTCTTCCTTGTGTTGCCTTGTTTTGGGTTCATTCCAAGTACATTGAAATTAGTAAAAGTCTTTTCACTGGTATTAGGCCAGGACCACACTGATATTATCAGGATGGAAAAAGTAACAATATATTAGAGCAAGCAGAATATTCTGGTGACAAATACTGGTACTGCTGACATTATATTAAGATTTCTCAGTGCTTTTTCTTATTGGGATTTGTTGCCTCTTCTGCTTGACTGTTCTTCTCCTTTCATGTATTGTATCTGCCAAATACGGGGTTAACCACTAAACATCTGATAGTCCTAACCCCAGAGGGGGAAAAAAAAAAGCAATGTTTAGTGGCATTTGTGACTGAAGAGAGTGGAAATCAAGGGTCACTGGGAATCACTGCATATGGCTTAATAGTCATGTACCATTTTGCCCATTTTGTCATCCTGGAAAAAGAGAAGACAGTAGCATGGAGATGTGTGCTCCAGCTTCCAGGCTTGTTCTGTTAAGGGAATGCTGGTAGACCAGGGCTCAGAGAAAACTTTCTTTGGGGAACATGAACACTCTTCTGCTTAAATATGGTGACAATTTGGACGAAGAGTTATTCCATGTGTAAACAATTTCTACTGCTTATTTAAGAACATTTTTTAAAAACCTGAAAATGAAAAAAAAAAGACAAAATCTGAAAATCATAGGGGAGAATGAACAAGAACAACATATTTCTCAGGGTGAAAAAGGGGCTGCGCTAATACTTATTCAGCATCATTCTTTATTGATGCTATCAGGTTTCAGCAACTGCATAGAGGTATGGGTTTAGAATCCCTTAAGCAAAAAAGCGTCAGGGGCATCCTGGCTTGTATGAGAAACAGCGTGACCAGCAGGTCCAGGTTGGTTATTCTCCCTCTGTACTCTGCACTGGTGAGGAANGAAAAAAAATTTCACAGAAAGGGTCATTTGGTGCTGGAACAAGCTGCCCAGGGAGGTGGTTGATTCACCTTCCCTGGAGGCGTTTAAAGCATGGGTGGACAAGGTGCTGAGGGGCATGGGTTAGTGTTTGATAGGAACGGTTGGACTTCATGATCCAGTGGGTCTCTTCCAACCTGGTTGTTCTATGATTCTATGAAATGCAAAGCTTATTTCTTCATCTGTGAAGACATAATTGGGAGTAGGTTGAGCTAGTCACAGAGAAACATTAAACAACTATAAAAAGGCAAAGAAAGTCTGTTGTAATCACTGGCTGAGTTATATCTCTGTAAGAAGCATGTCAACTCATCCAACAGAAGTTGGCAGCTATGTGTGCACAGCTAGTTCTTCCAAAGTAACACCAAAGAAAAACTAGCGTGTGTTTACTCTGGCATCTCACCCCAGCTGAAAGCTCAGCTATGTTTGTTCTATGTCCACAATTATCTTCATTCTACTCTGTATACTAAAATGCCTTTCATACAAGATTTTGAAACAAATTATAATTTGCATGCAGAGGTAATGTTTTTGAGGAAGGTTAATTCCTGTGAGGTTACCTGAATGCTCAGCAAGCAACAGGGCACCTTCTGCAGCTCCTCCTCTCTGGTCTCCTTCAGTATCCAGAATTTTTACTAAATCCCTGCATTGCTCCCACTTTTTCATATGGGGAAATTGAAGTACGGGGAATTAGCTGATTTACTGTAGGTCAATAATTTCCAGTCTTACTGCGGCCTCATTTGAGAAAAATGACAACACATCATGATTCTCAGGTAAAGGCTATCAGCTTTCAAAACAGAGCATTAACAAAGCATACTGGTTTTCACAAAAGTAATGTCACACTCAAGCTATGCACCTCAGGGAATGAGTTTGCCACACTAAAGCCAAAACCAAAATAATCACATCTACCTTATTGGAGGCAGCCACAGATCTCTCTCTATTTATACAGGCATTTTCTGGAGGAGTTACCTGGGAGCTGCAATGAGAGAGGCTTTGAGATGGAAAGAGCGTTGCTGGAGCTTGTGTGGGAAAGGATATGAGAGAAAGACTGGAATAGCTTTATAGCTGGGAAGAATCCCCAGGGAAGGGACAGAGCTAAAGGGGCCCTGCCCTCCTCCCCCACTAGCCAGTGTGAGTGGGCACTGCTGTGTGGAGTCTGGGGGTGTTGGGGTTGACACTTGAGTGAGGAGCCCTGGGTCAGCTCACCAGCTAAACAGGAGCTGGGGCAGTTCAGTGGGCAGGGCTGCCTAAACTGGGGTTAGCATCAGCTGTGGTCCCATCAGGTGCAGCTCAGTGCCCCTCGGCTCGGGTGGGCTGCTGCATCTCCTGGCTAGTGGGGATGGCTGTTGTGGAGGCACTGAGCCCTGCCCAGAGCCATGCTTCACATCCAACATGTCCTTCCTGCTCTCCATAGCCTGCTGAATTGCACCTGGGGGCCAGCTGCTGCCTGCTCTGGGTCACCTAAAAGCCCTGGTACAGAGCCAGGTGCTGAGTCCAGGTCTCTAAAGCTTTAGGCCAGTGCCTTCATCACAAAAACTCTTCCTTTTCTGTAAAATTGCTCATACTTACTGTCCAAGTGCACATACATCAGTGAACAGGGAAAAAACAAAAACAAAACTAGGGGGAAAAAAAGAAACTTAAAAACTGTAATCATTTCTTCATGGAAAACACTCACAAAATACAAAAACAAAGCCAGAATTTTATAGAAATTGAGTCCCACAGAAATCACATGAAGTCTAACATTATCAAGAATTATTACCTGTTCTTTTCATCTAGACCTGTATTTGTGCTAGAGAGTTCTGCAGTAAGCCTGAAAAGTCTCATTATAAAGCACTAAATTATCATTTGGACCTTACATAAAGGTTGCAAGGGAAAATATTTCCTTCAGCAAATCAAGAATTCCATACTTGAATGAAAGTGCACTCGTTTAACAAAGGCCACTATTATCAGTATAATTGAACATTTCTATTAAACATATTCTTTTACTACCTTACAAATGCACTTTAGTGAAGTACTGCAGAATGGCAAAGATTATTACCTATATATCTTTAGACGTTTGCCCATTAAACATGCCTTAAGACACTTTTATGGCCTAGGATAACTGCATAACTGATGTATCATATAATGCGAACATCCATTGTCATTCTAAGTTCCCACAAACATATTTTTTGCACATATCATGAAATGAATTAAATTCAGGGTTAGATTTGTATCTTGATTCATATAATACCAGTTGCAGTGGAAATATTAGAGACATTAGTAACCAGTTGTCAGTCCCAAAACAGCAGTGAATTTAACAGCCCACTAGGTGGGTTTGAAATAAATAGATGCTTTACCAGTTTTGGTTGACATTGCCACACACAGTGAGCGGTTGCAGGAAAGGACTTGGGCATCTCAGTGCTAGGTGCAGTCGTCCAGAAGAGATTCCTCTCCCAAAGAAAGCAGACACACAAAAGGTGTCAGGGGCTGAATTTAAAGTATGGTAACATTTTGCAAATCATATTATCTAGACTTATCACGCATGTATGAGTTTTGAATTTAATCCCTGCATTAAGTGACTTTCCCCCAGAGCATGTACCCTGCCAGGAAGATGTATTTTCATTACCTTCCTATTCAATTTGTATAATATTAATCCTGAAGCAAGTCTGAAAAAGCAGATCAGAGGTTAGATCCCCACCTGGGTTTTGCAGAAAGTTTCTGAAGGCTGGAAAAGAGCTTGGGAAAAGAAAATATAGCATGAGATGCGTAACTGTCAGATCAGATTTATTAGCAAGTGTGCTATAATGACCGGCCTCAGGGAAACAGGACAGGCCTTGCTAATGAAATCCCTGCATAATTATTGCTATATCCAAAGCCTTATGATTTTCATGAAATGCTACCTGTTGCCACAGGCTGCTCAAGGTGCTGATGCTGTGCTCTTCAGCAGTAAACTGGCAAGAGAGAGATGAGCAGGCTCTTACGATGTGCTGTGGCTGACATGGCAGATCAGCCATTTCCATTTGATATGGTTTAGTTTTTATTCCTGGCACTTGATAAATGATTTGGTTTTTCTATTCTACTCAATCCTGTAGTCACTTGTGGTCTTACAATGCAGGACTTGGGAACAAAAAAGAAAAGAAAAAAAAAAAGGCTGTTTTACCTTGTCTGTCATTGTCTTCCTTGTTTATTTGTGCTTGCTCAGAAGTCCTGCTGCTGCAAGAAGAAAAAGCATATGAAACCTGGTCAGAAGGCTCAGCCAAATGCAGTTTGCAAGTGGGAGGCTCAGGAGAAGTTGTTGTCGGAGCCAAGGCTTAATGAGTATTTAAATTGATAGAGTAAAAAGTTTTCAGGTAAAAAAACCTTAAAACCTTTGAAACTGAGGATGGCTCTGCTTGTTTAAATAGCTGTCTTTCTGCTAACGCTGTGAATTGCAGCTTTTGGCACTGACAATATACGTGACCTGAGCAAGCTCCCCACATGGACTCCATATCAACCTACGAACAGCATTTCTTTCCCTGGACAGAATCAGTGTTCTTCAATGAGTTTGGAGGATGACTGGCAAACACCTTATCTCCTATAAAAAAGAGGGGAAAAGAGCAACAGATTGAGTAACTGGTGGACAAAAAAAACCAAACAAAAAACCTATTTCAGAATAAATAAGAACAAATTAGACTGGAGAATTCTTCTTACTTTGTATTAGGAGTATTAATGAAATACAATTTTGATGAAGTTAAAGGTGATACGTAATGCAAGTCCATGTTGATATAGCATTACAAATGCATATTTGCAGAAACTATGGTGTTCTGGACATTGATTTACCTTGTTTATTCTACCTGATCATTCAAAGTATTAAACATTCAAAGGTAGCCAACAGTTTTAGAAGACAGCATTTGTATGGAAGATATTGCCTGCAGATTAGTGACTGGGTCCATACACCTTGCTGCACCCGCATCCTCAGGGCAATTGCACAGACGATAGCAGTTCATGTTAGGAAGTGGTTAAACTCACTTCAGGGAGAATTTCATCAGGAGCTAAGGGAACTTTATCAGATTAGGCACAACTAAACAAAGAACTGGATCAGCTAATTTATGGTACTATGCTTCATAAATATCCATGGGAAATAGGCACACAGTTGCTCAAAATTGCTGTTTTTCTTCTTTTCTATTTTGATGATTTTTCTTCTTAGCATATTCAGAACCGCAGTGTTCTTGAAATTAATTATAATCCTTTCCCCTCAGACTGGTTAGTTTTAAGAGCATTTCAATCTACTTTACTTATCTTGACAAAAAATCAGTTCATTAAAGAGTGAGCAGAACCTTGAAAAAGATGCACAGCGTTTGGTGTAGCAGTGCTGCAAGGCAGGGGAGAAAAACCTACTAGAACACTATTTACCTTCTGATACCTGAAAACAAACATCTCAAATAAAACTGATGGTATTTGTGTTTCAAGGGTATTAAAAATAGCAACCTAACAATAAAGCAATTTAGGAATACTAAGAGGGGATAATTGTTTTCTGTGTTTCTGGCATGCTCTATACTTTGGGTATAAACACTCACAAAACACCTAAGCTCAAAGAGGAAAAATATTATAAATTAAAGCTTCAAAAATGCCTTTTCATTGTGCAGATTACAAATCTATACTCAAAGCTATGATTTTCATAAATAAGGAAAGAATTAATGATAAAGTTCTTGAGTTTGGGGGAACATATTTTGTAAACTAGAGCGTGTATAAATACTTGTATTAAAGTCTTTGCCAATCTGGCTGTCAAACTGAAATTTTTACAGTCAAAACTTTGGTTCTACATTGACAGCATTTTTACAAGTTGGCAAATATGGGATTCTTCCAAAGCCTACTGAAATCAGTGAGTATTTTCATGGGCTTGAATAAGGACTTAAGCATGTTATGCTTCACAAGGCAAATGACACGGTGTTCTCAACACTTCTCTCTGCAAAACTGCTTGAAGCTTTATAATCAAAATGGATGATTTTCAGCTTAGAAAGTATGTTAAAAATTCCAAGTTTCACAGAGACTCCAAAATCATATTTTTTCAATATAGTATTCTTCAAAGCTGTCTGTATTTCATACACCTACCTGAGAAACAACCATAATAAGTAGAACAGAGAAGCAGAAGTCAGGAAATTCAGGTTGGGTTTATTCCTGCGTGCTATTTTGTGCAAAATGCTCTGTTTTTCTGTGATGAAAATAATTTCAAAGTGCCACAGATATGCTCTCCAGTTTTTCTCCTAACAAAATCTGCAAAATCCACACACCAAACTGAACAATTAAAAATTCTTTTTAGAATTATCTGCAACTCAGAGTTTTGCAGGAGAAATCACCCGAAAAGCATTTGGCTAGTATGGTTTCTGCAAACACAGACTAAAATTCACAATTCCATTTATAAGTCCTAATGCTATAGCAATTGAGATTTTAGAATAACTTAAGTTGCCCTTGTTCACCTAGAATTACTATACACAGTATGGGATGTGGACTGGGATACTGAAAAGCAGTAGTAAGAAATGGTGATAAGGTCTTTTGCTCTCACGCAAGAAAACATTTGTGAATCATGTGGCACTACGAAATAAACTCCCTACCTGATCTGAGGGGCAACTGAGTCCAGACTCCTGCCTGCTCCACTTAAAGGCTACCCAGATCAAAGCCAGCCTCTACACCAGTCCCTCTCCCCGAGAAAATAATCACTTTGATGGTTTAGAGTCCAGGCAAATCCTCCTTGGAAGGTTTATGATGTTATAGAAACAGCTAAATGCAGCTCCAAACATACAGTGTTAATATTACAATAAAACATGTCATTTTCTGAGTCTGATAATAAATATGAAGTTATTGCCATGTAATGACTGAAGTACAATTTACCATTATGGTTTTCACAGTATTCCCTGTATTGTCAGTCAGTAAAGTCCTTCTGGTTTGTTATTTTTGCACATTGCTGAGGAAAACGTCATACTCAGCCATGAGGAATGATGGTACTGTAGTTATTAGACATACCACACTGCAGAATCTCTTCCATTGCCACTCCTTCTGTTCTCTTAAGTCACACCTGCCTTGCGACCAGAAGGGAGGGTTTCAGAGAGGACTCCTGACCATGATTAATATTTTGCTTTAGCCAACAAACCAAAACATTTTCAGAAAACAAAGATTAAGATCAAATCAAGATAAAAGTCAGTGGGGGCTATTTTATTTTCCTGAGGTGAGAAGGCAGAAGGCCCTGGTTCACACTGAATCAGAAATGAAGCTTTTACTACATTTGTCCTGGAGTTACCTCTTGTTTTTGAACTCCCTTCAGCCAAAGCCACCCTGTGCTCTGCTTGTGGGCAGTCTGGGAACTCCACCAGTAAAACCATCAAAACAAAACAAAATAAAAAAACCCCTCACCCTTTAATAGCCCGAAACATAATAAAGCTTTTTTTCATTACATGCAAGTTGCCAACATCTGGCTCAGTTTTCTGTGGTTCCCTCTTCACAACCCACTTGTGCTAAAAAGCAGTTGAAGGAAACTGAAAAGGCTGTTGCTCAGTTTCACAAGACACGACGGACATACAATGCCTAGTGCATACCCTGTGAGATAAGATAATATGAGACATCTCTATTTAGCTGCCTTGCACTACTAATAGTCTATAATAGTGATAAAGCTCTGTTCTAAGCAGTACATTTTCATGTTCTTTTTATATTACCATTTTTAGGTTTGATGAGCTATGGGAAAAACCTGCAAATACAGACTAACATAAAGCTCTAAGATAGTGTTTGCTGCAGATGTTTTGTCTTTTAACCTGCTATAATTAAGACAAATGAAAGTATGACATCAACATTGCGCATTTTCCGAAATGCCTTGATTCAAAAAGTTTAGAGTCATCATCCACCCAGCTGACATCTTGGTGGCAGCATCCGGGCCATCCTAAAACACAAGAATCTCCTACTTCATGGTTTTCTCCTTTGACACATGAGTTTAAAAGACACCAGGGTGCAAATTGAGCAAAGTCATCACAGAGATACCTACATAAACTTAATTAAAGATTACCATGGCAGAAGTTTAGAATATCAAGATTTTGCATTTACAATATTCTCAGGACAGCCATATGCCCACATACTAAAAAGCATGAATGAGGGAAGACTAAAGAAAGAAGATATTTGTTCTTTTTCATAATTATTTTCTTTAAAAGAAATGGCTGGAATTTTACCTATTAATTCCATCAATTTGGTAATAAATTTACATGTCAAATTTCCTTGTTCACCTCCACTTATAGATTTCTAGCAAAACTTGTTAGAACAAGGATGGGAAATCAGACACAGAAAACAGAGGCAAGATATTCACAGAGGTGCAGCTGGAATCAAGACTCCATTAATTAACTGGCTAACATTAGGACATAATAATGACTCCAAAGTGAAAAGCTAATAAGCATTTAGATAGCTGAAGTGAAGGCCTGTAGCCTCTGTGAGCAGGTGGCCAGCTTGCTCTGCTGGCCCAGCATTGCGGAACACAGCGTGCTGCCAAGCCCCAGGCTCTGCTCTGGCTCTGCTGCAGCAACAGTCTGTAGCACGGGCTGAGCAAACACCTGAAGGTCCTCCAGTAGCACTGAAGTCAGGCTTAGTTAAAATTGGGTCCATTTAGACAGACAGACAGCTATTGCCAACTCTTCAGCTTTCTAAATATTGTCAGATAGGGTAGGGTTTGATACGGTCCAAGACAAGTCTTGGCTTCTTTCTCATCCAGTAAATGGAACTTGATTGCACAACATCAAGCTGAATTCTGACGATCTGAAAGCATACAAGCCTATCACCAGTAGAAATTACGTAAGCATGGGCTTTGACAAAATCAACAAGGAAAAAAACCAAACATCTCCAAGGTAATTCAAACAATAACTGCAAGAATAAGGAAGAGGTGATCAAATTACAGTGACCGATCTGAAACTGGTAGCGTTATCCTGCAAGGATTTTTCTCCCAGGTTGTCTTCAGAATGTAGGCTCTGTGTTGCTCCTCAGAAAGGAGAGATGAAGCATAGCAACTCTCTACTCTAATCCCCCACCACCTTGAACCAACGTCTGTAACCAGTCCTTTTTTTTTGAAGAAGGCACAAGTTGCACACCAGACACACAACTCCCCGTTATCCTTTCCTAGCAACTTTATTTATTTGTTCTTCATTAATACTAGAATCACTTTGATTTATGAAAATATGCTACAAATAGAGGATTGACATTGCAGGTAGCTAGGACAAGGACTGACAAGACAGCTAGTCAAAGAATTCATCTATGTAAGTGACAGTTCAGTTCTAAAATGTCTGTTGAATTCCATTAAGTTACTCAATGTCTTGAAAAAAGACAAAATTATATAAAAAAAAAAACCCAAACCAAAAAAACAAGGATAGAAAACATCACAAATGGCCTAAGGGATGATTTCCTAATCTAGGGAAACTCAAAATGAAACTTGCAATTTCTTTATCTTTCTACAATTAAGTATCTATTTTTGTATGAATGACAGTAGATCTTGAACATAAGTGAAAGGTAGCATCACTATGCTAGAATGCAAATTGTTGCTATGACGGGAGAAATTAGGCATGGATTGGTTGTGCTGCATGAAAGCAGTAATTTCTTCTTCACAGTACACCTACAAGTATGAAAATGCTAACTGAATGCATGATTAAGCATGGCAGCTATACTTATGTCATATACAATTAATAAGCTCTGCTAATAAACGTCAGCAACAAATAAATTGAAAAGAGATTCAAGGGCAAAAGACGAACTAAGAATACCTTCGCACTATAAAAAGACCTGACACATCAGTTAGTGCTCCAAAGACAAGGAAAGGAGAACCAGGAAGTTTCTTTCCTTTGAACAACTAATAGTATAAAAGGAATTGCACCTGCACTCTCACAATTCAGTGTATCCACTGCAAACAGTTGTAAATGAAATCACACACAACTACAGCAAGCACATGAGGATGGGAAATTAGAGAGCTCAAAAAATTTCGACACTGTCACTTATTCCTATTGCATCTCTCACATTCTGGTTACATGCCAACAATAGTTTACACAAAAAAACCCTCCAGGGAACGAAGAACAGAATATACAGCTCTCAATAGAGCCAAGTTGATGTTGCCTGAAGTTTTGATTACAGCGTTGATTACAGCTTTGATTATATGTTTAACTCTGAGAACCAAGCACAGGAAAATAAAACTAGGTCTTCCAAACTAATTTTCATTGAGATTGTAGTTCTCTACCTGTGAGTTCTTGGCCAGCATCATAGACTATTGGAGTACACTATTTTAATGGAAGAATTCAAGGTTATTATGAAATACATCAGTTAGCACGTGAAACCCAACACCAGCAGAAACTAGGCAAATATGGGCGAGGAGACAATCAACAGCACGAAAGCACACGTCTCCTATGTAGTTCAAACACAGTTTGGTTATGATACCTCAGGAGATTTCAGTCCCTGTTTAGCAAGTAACAGAAAAATAAAAAAATAATTAACTTGGAATCCTTTTCACAGTTTTCTCCAGAACCTCAGGCTATTGGAACAGGAGTTTTCACCTTTCAGAATGTGCCATTTGAGATAAAGGTTTAATGTTTTATAAAGAAGATGCAGGAATATGACCCTCAGTGGACTGTGATTTATAAAACAAAATCAACCAAACCAAAATGCAATGAGGCTCTTTATATGTAACAGGAACAAATACATGTTATTCCTTTAAAAGCTTCAGTTTGAATGAATACCGGGTACTTTCAACACTTGTGAGAGCTCTTCTTCCACTGTATAACTTATCAAAAATGTTAGAATCCTCAAAGGAAAATATTGCAGAGTATATTATTCATTTCAGTACTATTAGACAATGCAGTAACTGCCATCAGAGGTACACATGGGAAAATATTACTGTTTACTCAAGTTTTAGCTTTATCTAACATGATGATTGAATTAAAGAAGAATAATTTCAGTTGTTACACTCCAAGATATTAATCACTAGAAAAATTAAACCTCACCAGTTAAGGGAATAAAATTAGATTTCTGCAACTAAAAAGCAATCCTACAGAACTACCATATAAGAAGGTAGACTTTATCTGCCACTGATAACCAGATTTTTCCTATGCTCATTTGTATTTTACATAAGTCACATTTATCTGGCATGATTATTTTTTTCTGTTATAAAGTGAAATACGTAATTATTACGCTGCATATAGTATCACAGAATATGTGTTGTCAAGTAAAATTTTTTAATCTGAGCAGAATACTCCTCCATCTTGGAATTCAGAAAGACTTGGGAAAAGACCCCTTTGTAAAGTAGGTGAGATGACAAAATTAAGTGCCTTCTCTCTTCACTACGGCATATTCTATGATTCTATATGATTGGAACAGGCTGCCTAGGGAGGTGGTTGATTCACCTTCCCTGGAGGTGTTTAAGGCACAGGTGGACAAGGTCCTGAGGGACATGGTTTAGCGTTTGACAGGAATGGTTGGACTCAATGATCCGGTGGGTCTCTTCCAACCTGGTGATTCTATGATTCTATATGTTACTAGCCCACCCACCCAGCCAACCTACTGAACATGGCCCACAAATACAAATCCTGAACAGTACCTGTGCTGCCATCACAGCCCTTGAAAGTAAGTTGTGTGAGGCTACAAAAAATAACTAGAAGACAACCAAAATCATGACTCATGTTTGACTTTAAACCACACTGTCTTCTAAATGACTTGTGCTTTGGCTACTTTATATCCAGCTGATTTTCCAGTAAGCAAAACACAGTTCCTGCCTTTCACAGTTTCCCTACTGACACAAAACGAATAGCAAATTAAATGAATAGTCTAGCTCTCCACTAGAGAAAAGAGATTGAATGTACATTGAGAAAACTCACTCATTGACAATGTGGTTTGAATAACTTACAGTTACTGATATTAACTGTAGGTGTAACTGATAGCTGTGTTCTGATAATGCCTACAGAGGCCAGCAGAGGCTGGACCGCTGCTCTCCATAGTGTGGTTGCAGCCAGGATGCTAGTGTAAAGATACTAAGGACTCTGTGAGAAGAGATGCATTTCTCCTTGTTAATGTGAAAGTATGCTATAGACTTAAAATGCCATATAAACATGAACTCCATAAATTAAAACTGACAATCACACCTGCATAATCTCATGGGAAGAAAATATTGCATCAGAAAGTAAAAGTCCATTCATCACTCATTATAATAATATCAAATCATTAATACTGACATGAAAAACAAAAATGGTAAATGAAGCCTTGCTGTGGTAGAACATAAAACTCTAGAAACATGCAAAAAAACCATTAACGTATATACCCTATTCTTATGCATATAGGTATTAAACATTAACACTGCAGAAGACCCAAACCAGAACCTATCTTACGTGCTTCCTAAATTACATGAACTTCTCCCAGTCTTTCAGAGTTTAGTGCACACCTACTCTACCAGATCCTCAGACAAAACCTCTCCATCTTCTTTGACCTCAGAGTTCTTTCCTAAATGTAGTCTGAAGAACAAGTTATATTCAAATATCCATCCTACAGTTACAAACACACTAACTATATCAAACTTTAACCCCTCATATCTGTTCTGATGTTGTATTTTATACAGACACTGGTGCTTAAAGAGTTTATTAAAAATTTCACTAACAATTTGAAACTTGCAGATCTCTGGGGACCCATTTTTTGCTTATTAATTTAACAACAAAATCTACCTGACTACGAATTAGAATATTTTAACACAAGTGAAACCGCTGTGGCAGTTTAAGCTATCCTGTTATTTTCCTAGTCACTGTGAATCTTCAAAAACGCAAGGTAGTTCAACAACACATACTACAGCACAGACCCTGAAGCAAAAAAAAGGCTGAGGTACTAAATGACTTCATATTGCCTCAGTCTTTAATTGTAAAGAAAGTTGTTCCCTCTGTGTACAAACCCCGGAGCTAGAGGAGCAATATGAGGCTCCCATGATCCAAGAGGAGGTGGTCAGAGCCTTGCTTGCCCAACTAGACACCCACAAGTCTATGGGGCCAGACGGGATTCACACTAGAGTATTGAGAGAGCTGGCGAATGTACTGGCCAAACCCCTTTCCATCATCTTCCAACAGTCCTGGAAGACTGGGGAAGTTCCACTGGACTGGAGGCTGGCTGATGT
>WAAB01011542.1:6673-28419 GCA_013389865.1 Piaya cayana | reverse complement strand
GTGTCGATCTGCTGGAGGGTAGGGAGACTCTGCAAAGGGATCTGGACAGGCTGGACCACTGGGCAGAGTCCAATGGCATGAGGTTTAACAGGGCCAAATGCCAGGTCCTGCACTTGGGGCACAACAACCCTGTGCAGAGCTACAGACTGGGAGAAGTCTGTCTAGAAAGCTGCCTGGAGGAGAAGGACCTGGGGGTGTTGGTTGACAGCCGACTGAACATGAGCCAGCAGTGTGCCCAGGTGTCCAAGAACGCCAATGGCATCTTGGCCTGTATCAGAAACAGTGACCAGCAGGTGCAGGGAGGTTATTCTCCCTCTGTACTCTGCACTGGTGAGGCCACTCCTCAAATACCATGTTCAGTTCTGGGCCCCTCACCATAAGAAGGATGTTGAGGCTCTGGAGAGAGTCCAAAGAAGAAGCTGGTGAAGGGGCTGGAGAACAGGCCTTCTGAGGAAAGGCTGAGAGAGCTGGGGTTGTTTAGCCTGGAGAAGAGGAGGCTGAGGAGGAGACCTCATTGCTCTCTATAACTACCTGAAAGGAGGTTATAGAGAGGAGGGTAATGGCCTCTTCTCCCAAGTGACAGGTGATAGGACAAGAGGGAATGGCCTCAAGTTCCGCCAGGGGAGGTTCAGGCTGGACATTAGAAAAAATTATTCACAGAAAGGGTCACTGGACACTGGAACAGTCTGCCCAGGGAGGGGGTTGATTCACCTTCCCTGGAGGTGTTTAAGGTACAGGTAGACGAGGTCCTGAGGGATGTGGTTTAGTGTTTGACAGGAATGGTTGGACTCAATGATCTGCTGGGTCTCTTCCAACCTGGTTATAGATGATTCTATGATTAATCATCTTTGCTGCCATCTGTAGGTAACTTGAGTGGTACAATGGAGACAAGAAGCAAATTTGAATCTGGTCAGATAGCAGTCTAGTGATCAGGATGTCTGTCCATGAGAAACCATGGTTTTCTCATTAACTGCCCCTTTTAACTAATTTTAACATTAATTTTAATGTTAAGATTAGTCAGAAAAAGATAAAACACACAATAACTTCATTTTTTTTCTCCTTGTACCTCAAATTAAGCTACCAACTGAGGAACTAAAAAACTAAGGAAAATTGTGTTGAGGTTCCATACACTTTAACAGAAACATTACAACATGTAACACCTGTAATTTTGACCACAAATATAAAATATACATCTAGGAATTCTGGATATATGTCTGGCAGTTAAAAGTCAGTTCCTTTTTCAGCAAGACATGCAACGTTTCAGTAAAATTGTTACTGTCAAGAAATTTTTTTCTGAAGAAAAATAAGACAAAACAGGTATATTGATCAAATATTTAAGACCATTATGATGAATTTTGGAACCTGAAATTAAACAAGCGAGGCCAGAAATTGAAATATTTTATTTAATGACTGCACAATTTAAATACATAAGAATAGATACTTAGTAATGAACAAGCTTATACAAACCACATTTCTTTTGTATGGTACAAAATAATGATGGAGATTAAAAAAAAAGATTTACTGGATTACAGGGCAAGACAAAAGAACAACAAAATATCACTGAGGAAAAATTTTAAAATTATCAGAGGGTTATTTCATAAATACAGTGCAATACTTTCATTTAACAAATACAAAATTTACTATTTAATTTATCAACATCAGGAAATATATAAAATGTCATTCAATGATAATCTTATCTAAAAACTGATGCAAATACAATAGCCTTTCTAGAATTCTGAGGTAATATTACACAGTAAATCAAAAAGCTTCAATAAATAAAACTAAACCCAAGGCAAAGTGCAATTCAGTGAAAATAAGAAGATAAAGCTTTTATTTTAACAGTAATAAATAGTTATTAAAAGTGGGCTTAAGCCATAAAAAAATATTTTGGCTAATTTGCCATGTTTTCAGATAAGCTATATAACTACTTGTTCATGAACCAACCTTCCATGGACCCAATAGTACAGAGAGGGGAAAGGAGGTGTTTCCATACATCTTCTGACCTACATCCACATTCAGCTGTCAGAAATTTAACATTACTTGAAGCTAACTATTCATTCCATTGTAATGTTATTATTGATTTTGAGGCTAGCACAGTGAATATAGTGCCAAATATTTTAAAATATCCTATTTATCTCTGCTTTAATAAAACATGAAAATTGCCAGTATCTTTCTAGGAAATAGAATCAAATAAAATTTACACTTGGCTATGGAAGAAAATCCACAACAGCTCTGAAACTACAGATTAGGCAGATTCATTTGTTCATTGTGTGTAAATCTGTTGGTTGTATATGAATAATACAGAGAGGGAAAACAAGAAAATTATAATAATATTTTACTCTTACTGCAAATAAGGATTTGAGTACAGACACTACAAGATATTTATGCATCCACGCCCCAGTAGAAGTCAATGGGGAAAGCTGACAAATCAGATGCCAACGTGTCTTGAATGATCTGGGCCTCATTCAGCTGAAAGAAAAATCTATAGAACACACAGTAGCTATTCATATTAAAAAATACTATACTGCATGCTGATAAAATCTTTCCATTTAATGAATAAATCCCAGACTTATAATTACATCTGCATTTTCATTCTCAGCTCCTTAATTTACTAACTCAGAGCAGGCATACTAAGAATTCTCTTCGTGTAGTTTGTGCAGTGAAAAAGCATGAACCAGTATCTTTAACTGCTGGCCTTCAAGCTAATGGAAGCTTCAACATTCACCTAAAATGTTAGTTTATTCACTTTTGTTGTAGCTTAAGACTTTCACCAAAGTTTCTGAAAAAAATGATAGCATGATAAACTACATCAGTTTTCCATGTGTTGTGGATTTCATTCTTCACCTGAAATATTTCATTATTATTTTAAATACCTAATTTTGTTTACCATAACGCTGGTAACCACAGATGTCAAAGAATGAACACATATGTTGCTTATATCTACAGTTTGAACTTGAAACCCCTCAAGCTGAAAAAAGTACCTTTAACTTTCTTGCACAATCAAGCCTGTTGATCTGTAAAAGCTGAATATAGAACATCTAAAACCTCTTATTCATAAAAAATAAAATTTTAGCAGTAAATGGCACTATCAAATCCCTATTTGTTCACAGGCAGTTATTTACACACTTCTTAGCCTGTTTGAGAAGGAAAACAAGAATTATTAAAACTGCATAAATTTTATAAAGACTAAAATTCCTGTTTGCCTTTGAGAAAATATGGCTACATGCTGTATGTTCTATTTTTTCTATTATTCATGTTAATTGAAAACGTTCTACCACTGGAATTAGCTAATAAATATTCTGTATATTATCTTCCAGTGGGATACCTGCGATGTAAAGGAATTAGGCTTAATGATAAAGTGCTATCAAGGAAAAACAGAAATAAACTACAACTTAAAAATTGTCTTTAGTCAGACTTTGTTTATCAAATAGACCAGCTTTTTGTATGAAGAAAGCTACTTTCTGTGACAAAGCAAGCAGTAAATGTATTGCCATTCAGGAAAAAAACATACACTTCATATTTAATTTAAAAAAATATCTAAGTTGAGTAAGACTGGCACAGTATCAAGAGACATAACAACAAAAGCTTAAAGGCACAGTCAGAAGAGAGTGAATGCTACATAAAAATGCTGTTCTTAAAAGTATTTCATTTTATTCGAGACCAAAACCCTCTGCATTTGAAATTCCAATGATCAGCTTTTGCTTCAATTCCTTCTTGTTCTTGTAGGGAGGGAGACAAAGCTGGTTGAAACAGGTGTGGGCCACAGGTAACCTAAAACAATTGAACACCCCCCCCCCCCCAGCAAAACAGACTTAATGATAGTGCAATACCAGCAGAACACTGCCAACTGCCTACACATTTTCAGTTAAACATTAGTTAAATAGTAAACCCCTTAAAAGGAAAATGTATCCTAATGTTGTTGGTTCAACTTCTACTGAACACTAACACCACTGTTGCTCATATGTACCTCAGATTACTTTGCTTGCCTGCAACGTAACCAGAGGTGTAAGAAGCTATGGAATCTTCTTGTCTTTTACTACCATAAGTGACATGCAGGACAGCACCGAGAATATAGACTGTCCCACAACTGAGTACTTGAAGGCAGAAGGGAGAAAAAACTGAGCTGAAGCTCTATCTGGCAGTTGGTATTAACCCAACACACTGAAAAATTTCTAAAATTTGGACGCTTACAAGTTCAATTTCAGTATGTGACTCAAAAGCTCTCTAATTCCATATTCACTGAAGCTCTTAAGTCTTTTGAATGGTAATAGCTTGACCTTTGGTCATCAACAAATATTCTTGAAAGGGGATCAATTCTCCCTAGATCTGGAAACCCAAGCTACTTCCCCCTTCCCACCCTTTAAACAAGCAAGCAAAGATCTGTTAATCAGACTGGAATCATGTACTTCATGATTTGTAAAGTCGGGAAACTGGATATTAATTTGGTAATTCTAACTGCTATTATATTCATTGATGCTATTGTGCAACTAACACAATGCCAACATGCCTATATTCACTCATGAACAGGCAGTCTGAGTGCAACAATTATCTTATAAAACAGACCTACATAACTTCAAAATGCACACTATTTCAAAACACACAATATTTCAAACCATATTTTGCCTTTTTTAGGAAAAAGATCAATTTACAGGAGAATGAACTTAAACAGAGATTCAACGTTGACTGTTTTTTCATCAGATCGTCATGTTCCTTGAACATGCTGCTGGAACCAGTTATTTACGCATTGAATAAAGCATTAGAAATACCACAGTAATAAGTAATTTAACAACAATATTTATGTTTATGCATTTAATTCACCTCTCCACAGAAAAAAAAGACAAAATCTTGACTTTAAAAACATTGCTTTTTTTGAGTATTTTGATGACTCTGAATGTCTGAGACTAGGTAAACTCAGTATTTACTGCTTAGCAGTGAGCTTTAGATCAGTAAACTTTTCTAAACAGCTTTCCGAATCATTTAAACTGACTTTCTCCAATCCTTGAAGGAAAATACTAGCTAGATTATATATAGAATTTCTCAAGTCAATTCAATACAAAATAGAACACTACCAGGAATGCCACTACTTGGCATGAACAATTTAACCTTCACAATAAAATGTCAAGGCTGCTTTGTTTTTGTTTCTTCTAAGCAGCCTCTGTGTCAGTCATATACTTGCTCACCAGAGGTGGGACCCTAAAGGAATGATACATCTTATCCACTCATACATGGAAAAATACTTAAAGTCCATTAAGAAAGAACACAAGCATTTTCTGCAACTGCAGGGGCTGCTATAAATTATGACAGACTCAATGAATTCAGAAGAATTCATGGCGATTCGCAGTGCTTTTCATTAACTCAGCTGTCATATTAGGAACAATTAAACAATTTATTTGAATTGAAAAGACATAAGGAACCTCTATAAATAATTCATGGCCCAAAATGTAAATATTAACTGGAGAATCAATTTTGCATTAGATGTTCACCTGTAAAATTTATTCAATCAATAAATGAGTACAATAATATTTTGAAGACAAACTAAAAGGAGTCCATGCAGTTTCTTCCTCATTAGTTTGCTCTTCTATAAAAAGACATTAAAAAGCAACAGGAACTCTTGGGAAATAATTCAACAGAATTTTCTAAAAATCCAGAAAACTACTTACCAGTTAGTGGATGTTTCACTCTTTGAAATCTTGAAATTCAAATCAGCCATTCCTCCCACAGGTACTCTATCACTTCCTGTAGCAAAATGTAGCAGCTTCTTTTGAAGGTCAAGGGAAAATGCAAGCACTACATCCCAAAAGTATCTATATTCAGGGAAGAGGGAGAAGAAAATGGTGTAAGGTGTGATATCAACAAAACAGTATGAAGATGATAATACAGCTGCAAGTACTACATGATGAATGTCACTTCCTGAGAATTTAATTGATGTAATATATAGGACATCAATAGTATCCTAATATGCAAGGTTGAATAAACTTCTAAGAACTTGACAAGTACCACATTTTATGAATTTTGGAAAGATGTCTTGCCAAATGATGCCCATTCCCATTTCTCCATAAAAATATAAATGCCTTCTACTCACTAATCTAAATGTCCTTACTATCAAATAGAATAGGACTTAAAGAAAACATTTTAGAAGACTGGATAATAAAGACTCAGATTTCACTATGTAGAATCTGAAGCTGCTCTTTTAAATCTATCTCCATCTCAGTCTAATCATAACCTTTTAAAGGTATTCAGCAAGACATTATGTCATTAAGGATTTAACTCTTCCTACTTACAGGTAATTTTATAGTGGTTTTGTCTTATTTGGAGATAAGTTTTTAAAACTTCAGTCATTCTCAGATTATCCTTTGAGGGATTATTCCCAATATTCTAGCATTTTATGATGTTTTTAAACTCAGTAATAAGAATGAAAGCCTACCGTATAGTAGGATCAGTTTTTTGGTAGCCCTCATATTGGGTGCTTCGTTGTAAAGCGGACATATCCAGTTCAGGACTGCCACAGACAAGAATTTCAACCTCTTCAGGACGAAGTAGCTACCAGAAATTAAAGATAATTTTTTTTTTTTTTCATTATGAGAAATGATGTTACTAGATTCAGATTAATCTTTTCTTTTGGCATTAAAGAAAAATTAACAGAATAGAATTCAATATAAATTAATAACTTTGATGCATGTTGTTTTATAGAAAAATTAATTCCTCAGTACCTTGAGGAATTTACAACTCCATACAGTAAAAAGCAGATTACTAAATAACATATCTTAGCACTCCTTTTATTCCTCACTTCTTTTTCATTCTTACATTTATTACACTGACTTGCTTGTATCATCTGATTAGATTACAAATGGGTCAGGAAGAAAATCAAGTTTGTATGTATTGAATTCAAAGGGAGGGTCTTGGTCTCAATTTTGGTTACAACTTCCTTTCCACACTGAAAAGCACTGAACTTACACCTGCAGAATCTTATTCATTTACTACATTGTTAAATTGCATGGAAGTATGCCACAGCATTTCAGTGGATTTTCATCCTTCTTCCAGAACCTTCCATCCAGTTAGTCACATCTCATTTTGCTAAAAGAGTGCCATACTTGGCTAATTTCACAGGAATTAAGAAAATCTCGTGAAAATTGTAACTGCTTCTCTTACTTCAGAAGGGATGATGTAAATTACAAAAAGCATTCTAACAGCCAGATGGGACTGAATATAGAAGAATGTTTAATCTCAATCTCACTGAGTGTTCTTCCTGCAAAAAGTAATACATATTTTCAGAGGAGTCATTCAAGAGCACAGTTTCTCTGGACAGTTTCTCAGATGCTCATAACTGTAAGGAATACAGAGATTCACATGAGAGCCTGTGAAGTGTCTATGAATGCCCACTTATAAACCTAACTTGTGGAGCTTTATTTAGTTGTTTATTTGTTTTCACTGGAGCATTACAGAGAATAGTTGATTACTGCTTAATTTCCTCTGCTTATGATGGATTAATCATTGATTAATCAAGACTGCTCACAACCCCCCAAATCATCCAGCATAATCTGTTTAATCTAGATAAGTCATTATCACATATTTGAAATAGAAGTCAAGAGTTAATTTTCATTTTATCCTTACCAGTAATGCATATGAAGCACAGACACTATGAAATCCATAATAGAAAGCTGCAAATTGCTTGTAGATTGATTTGTTGAGAAGGAAATCAACATAGAGCTGCACGTATTCTAAAAAATAAAACCAGTTATATCGTTACATCATAATAAGTTTAAATAAACATTTGTTGTGCTCTCTCAAGTTGTACTGAATTAAGAAAAATGACTGCATTACGTTTTAGATACTATTAAATTGGTAGGCCTACTAGAAATGACTAATTTCATTTTCACACTTTGTTAAAGAAAACCCAGGCTTATGAGAAGGGAAAAAGGACAAACTTAAATCTGCCAGATATTTGAAGTTGGTATGTATTGAAGTACCTTTCCTATTCTGATTTGTGACTGGAATTTTATCTCCATTTGGCTTTAAGTTGTAAGACTTTATAACACCAAACTCTTCTTGAAAAACCTGGAGAAAAAGAGAAGTCAAGGTCAGCACTGGATAATGCATTCATATACTTACAAATTACAAAGCTTCTATTTGTTATTCTATGTATTTCCTTGATCTTCTGTACATGCCATAATTCTGAGGGTTGTGGGGCTTTCAAACTTAAAAATTACAGTTTTCAACAAATTGCTCAAGAAATTGTGTTCAAAGTAGGAAAGTTGACCTAGTAATACAATTGCAAACTGACCTGCAGGCTCTGGAGCCACAGAGTTTTTCATATGAAAGAACAATTTATGAGCATCAAATCCAATTAAGAGGGTATTTTTTCCTAGGTGAACCACAGTGGAACTCAAAGGCACATCCACTTCACAGAAATTCTCAGATGGTCTGATAATAATATAATTCAAAGCTGAGGAAAAAAAGGTCAGCACTAGACCAATATACATCCATAAACCAGCACAAAAATTTTACTAACTAGTACGTGTTCTAAAACAATGAATAAATTAAAAGGGCTTTCTTAATTGAAGTAGTAGGCATACAGGTCAGTCAAATCCATCATAACTTGAACTAGCTATTGTACAAGTAAGATATCCTGGACAAAGTGTATAAAATAACAAGAGTAAGCTTTAAGTAATATTTAGGTTAGACAGAAAAAGACTGTTTTGCTGCCAGATGAATCCCACAGCTTGCAAGGTGATGATGTCATAGCAGGCCAAGAGCTGGAAATTCACCAGTGGCTGGCCTTGCAACCCTGGCAGTCAGTGCTCGGATCCACCTCCCTGCCAAGGCACAACAGCTTAGAAGCCATAAGGGAGAAAATCCTCTGCATGCCCTGAGCACCCAAGGCTAGTTCTTGACGGAAGCTTTAACTCCACACTGTTACATTCCAAATAATGAGTAATCACACAGCTTTCAACATTGGTAAAAATTACTGAAGGAGGTTGAGAATCACTTATAATTGTGTATTTAAGGACCTGAAAGGTTGAGTAAAAATCCTCTTCGACATTGCCTTCATAGGACAGAAGTTCACTTAGTCCATGGGCCAGTTCCTACAATGAGTAAAAACTCTTCAGTAAATCTACAAAACTTACTGATGTAACTTTGCAAGGACATGCTAGAATAACTACTTTACACAGAAAATATGTTGGAAAAAGCTATACATTAAAAACACAAACACAAATAAAAACTCACTGATTAATTAATATTTGTGTGTAAATATACTGGTGTTTATTTTTATCTCCATATAAGCAGTTAGAGTCATCTTTTTACTATGAAAAAGCTCCTATTGGATTTTGGTATTCTAACTTAAAGTACACCAATAAAAATTCTGCTATGCTAGAAAAAAATAGAGAATTTCTGTTTTCAGTAGGACAAAAGAAGACTTTATCAGCCTGTGCTGAAAAACAAAACTGTTTTCAGTTTCATAAAAGTAAATATAAATAAAACAGTTCTAAATCAGTAATTTGGCATCTTAACAAACCATAATACTTACAGGCATAATCTTAAACAGGTCATCTAACGTGACATCACAAATGCCTACAAGCGTGTTATGATCACAGGGAACAATGGGAGGACTCAATAATTTCTTGTAACAGCAAGGTGGGAAACGAATATCCAAGGTGATGCTATTATATACAGCAAGTCCCATAAGCTATACAGGTTAGGTTAAGGGCAAACACCACACATCCATATTATGATTAATATTTTAAGTAACTTGGAAAAAATATTTTAACATTTTAATCAGAATACTCGAATATATGTGAAACAAACAAAAGAAATGGAGATAATTTTTTTTACACTGACAATTTAAAATGTGGTCTTGCATTACAAATAAGCGTAGTTAAAATGGTCAAATGATGCACACTGACAGAACACTTGAGAATCTTCATTGTGATACTCTATTCTTGCATTTTTAGAATAAATTGTTCACAAGTATTGTCATGAAAGTTTTTAAAGAAAACTGTAGATATATATTTTTAATTAAAAAAAAATAAAGTGCTCAATATAGTGATTTTTTAAAAAAATAAATCTAAACACATAAAACCAAACCTGCACTGGCACTGCAGCTCATCAGCTAGCATATTTAAGTGCATCTGGAGAAACAAATTTGAAATACCAAAAATTAGAATCTAATTCATGAAATAGCTTCTCATTGGAATACAATAGTTCAGTTGGAAGGAACCTGCAATGACCATCTGGTCCAACTGCAATAAGTAAAGTGGGGACATTATAATCTCATCTTAGTGGGGTTATAAACAACAGAAAACTGAGGAAATAAACTTATGCTCAAAGTAGCATGTAGCTTCCATTCAGTTAAATAAAAAAAGCTGCATACCACTCAATGAGGAGTTAGAAAAAATATTAATGCATACAGGTTTGCTTACCTTTACTGAATGAAACTCAAATGTGTAAGTACACAAAAACTACAACTTATATGCAAAAAAGTTGCACATGTAGTCTTTATTCTCGTATTTTCTGACGTAAAAATGTACCGTGTACCCACATACTACTCTTTCCTTCCTATTTTTAGTTCACTTGCTTGAATGACATTCTTTTTATACATTTAAATGGAACACATTTGTATATACAATATTTGAATGAGCTTTAATCAATGCCTTATTTCATCCCATACCAACTCAGTAAGTGGCTGTTCATTCAGCAGTGTCAGGTAGACATAAAAGGATACAGCTCCAACCAATCGGAACTCAGAATAATTATCGCACTTAAAGCTGCTGAACCAATGGCAATGCGAGTCCTTGTGGTAGGTGAACATGCCTGCAGAACAGGAATGGTGGCTTTTACAAAGCCTGAATTTCAATTAAAAAAAAAAAAATCACACAAACCCACATCTTTCTCACTTAAGCACCCTAAAAACTGCTCTTAGGAGTGCCCATTTCTCCATGTTTGTTCTCAGCCCCATCTTCCCACCTACAACAGGAGCCTACAGGCTCTTGAGCAAGGACTACCAAGGGCAGCACCAAATCCAAAGCAGGCCTAAGCCCATCAGCCCTGTTGTGTGCTGATGAAACATGTTCTTCAGTGCCTCTAATCATGAATATTCTGCTCTGTCTCTGCACAACCTGTTTCTTCACTGTAATTCATCATCAGGACAGCCAGAAATGTTAACTGTCCAACCAAAAATTTTCTTGCTGCAACGTAAACCTATTTCTTCTTTGCTTCCTGGGTATAGAGCAGATGACTATCTTTACAAATGCTGGCATGAATCCAAATACCAAAGCTTTACCTTCTTAGAATAGAAAGCTGTAAAAGATTTATCTTATGCACATATGAGCAGCTAAGGAATATGTTTCCTATTTTCTGTGAAAAAATTACATCAAAGAAGTTAAAAATAAAACCCAAACCCCAAATACCCTAAAAAAGCTACCCACTGGTCTAAATAACAAGCTAGATTCCACTGAAATCATGATTATAGCCTAGTTTGACTACTATTTGAATCAGACATGGATCATTCTGTTTTAAAGAGTAATAAAGAGCAAAATCCTACATAATGAAACCACATTAAGATGCCTACAAAGTTTTGCTCAGAGAAACAAGAACTTAACACTCTAGTTAAGTGTGCACTAACTACGAAATGAACTTCAGCAATGTACAAGTAAATTGAATAAAATGTGATGATCAGTTTTAATTTGTTGGGATTGAATGAGCTGACAGCTTAATATTGTTTTCACAGTTAGTGTGAAAAACAAAGCAGTGGACAGTTCTAAGGACAGCAAGTACGTAATGGCTCACTGCATATGTGCTCAAAGACAAAGCTGACGGAAAATAAGATTTAAAGGAAAAATCAAACTCCTTTGGATTAAAAAACAAGAATAGAGATCAACTGGGAACATCTAGTTCTTATTAGAAATTACAGGTAAAAGTCTGCTAACCCCCTCCACTGTCCTGAATGATCTATCTTCTATTTAGTTTAAATCCAATCTTTTGAACTTCAACCGAAAAAAGTGCTCATCATGAAAGGCTTGAACAGTACCTTTATAAGAACCAACAGAACACTTGCAGGTAATGCAGAGCAAGGTTCACATATTGAATAATGGCAGTGATGCTAGAATAAAATAAATATCAAATCCAATTTATTAAATGTCTGCACTGAGGTGAAGAAAGCATCATAATACACCCGTGATGGCAGTCATAGAATCATAGAATAACCAGGTTGGAAGAGACCCACTGGATCATTGAGTCCAACCATTCCTATCAAACACTAAACCATCTATAAACCAACTCCTCTTTGACCTACTCTTATATAATCAGACCCTTCTGTGACATGGCATTAGGAAAAAATTTTTCATGGAAAGGGTCATTGGACACTGGAACATGCTGTCCACGGAGGTGGTTGAGTCACCTTCCCTAGAGATGTTTAAGGCACGGGTGGATGAGGTGCTGAGGGGCATGGTTTAGTGTCTGATAGGAATGATTGGACTCGATCTGATGGGTCTCTTCCAACCTGTTTATTCTATGATTCTGTGATGAGGGGCATGGGTTAGTGTCTGATAGGAATGATTTGACGCGATCTTATCTGTCTTTACAAACCTGATTATTCTATGATTCTGTGATTCAATTATAACATCAGTAATGTATCCATGCACAGTTCAGGAAAGATGACTCACTTGAGAAATATTAGAGTGGGGAAAAACCCCACGCAGATCATATTTATATTCATCATTTCATACTTTACAGCAATATAAAACAAGTAGATTGAACTGCTGGTTTATGAATGCTCTTTCAGTCCTTCCAATCTTCTATTTACTAAAAAAATGTTCCCTTTTTTTCCCCCTTGGGCCTGGAAATATCACTATGAGCTTACAGGTTCTGGTAACAGTAGAGGCAGGCTATTCCATTCAGTCTCACATCTGCCTATGTTGTCTCTACATCTGACTGAAGGACCTTTCTCTTCTAAGAGCATCTCTGACCATTTTAAGAATACTAGTCTGACCGATACTTCAAAGAGAATGTGACAAGGATTCAAGTAAAAACTCACCTTTACCTATAAAAATACCAGCAATTGTGCTAGAACTTCTAGACACTTTTGATGCAACTATCAGCGCAAATGGAAACTGGATTCACAGGAGGCCAGAGTGAACAGTTTGCCAGAACTATCATAGTTAACAGCACCCAACTGTAGCTACTTAGGGAAACCATGAAAACTCCATAAACTAGCGATGTGAAGACAGCTGAAGGTGGTATAAAAACAGAAAGTGCAGCAACACGAGAAGAAAGGCAGGGATGGCAGGTAACACACAAGAGGCCTTATCTCCACTTGAATATTTGCTAAACCATCTATTTCAAAGCCTGCTAAATTCCTCTTCCTGTTTTGGAATGCGACTATCATGTTCCAGCTGCAACCAAATAACATATTAAGCTAAATGGAAGAAACTTACTCTTGAATCCAAATACACAAATTCACGGAAATACTTGTGTGAATTGCAGAAAATTTCCAAGGGGACACAAGTGTCAGTGTTTCAATGGCTTGCACAGCTTTTGCTTCTTAGATTGTCAGTATGCCTAGCAATTCCCTAACTGAGAGAAAACTTAGGAGTTTTCTACTCAGAAGAGAAACGGAAACAACCCTTCCACAGGGCTTGACTCCATTTGAGTAATAATAGATTTAAATTAACCTTGTCTGACTCCATAAAATAGTTAATGGCCTTCCCAGAGGTAAATCATGATCCTGTCTCTGGACAGAGATGAAAACGCTGCAACACCAGAGATCTATTTTCAAGGAAAATCTGCTAATCTTGAATCCCCCTGCTTTGTATCCAATATGGTCACTAGCCTAGAGATATTTTCAAATAATTAACACTGAGCCTCCAGTTTCATAAACCAGATTTATCATGACAAAAATCTTTAAAAGCTCAATCCTAATTTTAACTCTAAACCTCTCTATTGATTGGAGATTTATTCACCCTCTAATTTTGCCATACAATGAAGCAAAATTGCAGTTTTTCAGTGATGCCTGAGCCTTCCCTTCAAAAGCCAAGATCTTCAAAGGTCTTAATGTACTTGTCCACTCTCTTCCATCTTCCTCTATACCAAAGCTTCTTCTCATCTATACACAATTTCAACTTGTCTGCTTTTGTTTTTACATCCATTAGTAACTGATCTGCCTAATATTGGATTAACTAAGAATTCTTATCCATCGGTGTTTTGACAATGTAAAATGAAAAAGCTTTCATGTTGCACTTAAGAACACTTATGAGGACTCACCATAATCTGGGTGAAAAATCTGGCGAATCAAAAGAAGAAACCATTCTTTTGTCAGGCCACCCATATCAAGACCAGCTTCCCCTACAAATGTGACTTTCAACTTCTTTTTCAGATCTGCCCTCTTCCTTGCTAGCTATTGCAAAATAGGGAGGAAGAAGAAAAAAGATTTAACATATCATCATCATTGCCGCTAGACATAAAGAATACAATTTTCTGTCTCTAACTCTCTTGCTTTGTTTAAACTAATACTTTGTGTCAACTCTTGCTAACAGTTCAAAAACATATTAAAACAATGATTAAATGCAGAAGGAAGATGATCATCACTATTTGACATCATCAACTACCTTACACATGGTGCCACTCTCTAGGCTTGAAAAGAAGTTAGGTGGTATGCAAACAGACTTTTAATAAATTAATACAGCGAATTGAGTCAGTCTGGAATACTGTGGACTTATAAAAATTTTTAGCTACATTTTGCCAGGAAATAACAGATTAAAAAAAAAATTTAGACATACTTTGGAAATATTTAGAAATAAGGAGGCAGCTAAAATTGTCAGCATTTGGACATTGTTCTATTCAGCATAAGATACATGCCAGCAAGTATCAACTATTAAATAAAACTGTTTTTTACACAATAGTAATAGGTTCTCTTTGTTTGCCTGTCATAAAAGACAGCATTTCATTCAGGTACGCCTTTCACAATTAGCAGCAGAATAAGACCCTAACCAATTTTTCTTTAAATCATTAATTACTGGCCAGCTCCAGAGAAAGTGTTTAAACTAGTCAGGAAGATGCATGTGCTGAAATAATCTGTATGTTGTTAGCTGCTGAAGTAAATTCCTGTTGCATAAATTTTAACTATAAGTATATGTACTATTTGCCACAAACTATTAGCTGTAGTGATTTTCCTTTGCAAAATAGGATTTTTTTTTAGATCTAAAATACAAAGACGACCTCTTTCTCTCACTTTCCATATAATACATCCCCACTGAACAGAAGAAAACATCAGAAATAAACAGCACAATATTTTGGCTACCAGAACTTTTGAAGTTGCTCTTCATTATCTCACTGTGGTAAATAAAAACCTATAATGCCTGAGAGAGAGTAGTATCACCATTCATATTTCTTCCGTCTTACGAGATAAGGCAAAAATAAACATGCTGTAATATAGGAAGAAGCTTAATTTTATGATTTCTCAACGTGAGCAATCAGAACTTGTGTAGTCTTGTTTGGTTTTCACCTGTTGGACTTATTCAGTACCATCAGCCTGTTTTTAGTGTTGAGAAAGAGTAGGGAACTATAGTGCATGATAAAATGTTAATTAGCAAAGTTCAGTGGACAATGAAGAACTGCCTACTTTAATGGACACACCTGTTTAATTTCTGAAAAGGAAAAATGATATTCAAGAATATGAGGAATCAGTTAAAATCAAGATAAGAAGTTAAGAAAAGAAAGTATAAAATAATTCTTATAGGACAGAGAAGTTAGTGAAAGAAGAATAAAAAATATTCGAAGAATAAAAAATATTCCAAGAATGAGAACATGCCAAACTCATTTGTGATCAATCATTTATTATTGTGGTTTTAACTACTGATTAGTAGGAGGGAAGAAAATAAAATTCAGTACATTTAATCTATTCTGCAGCACTGCAGTTGTGACATAGTAATTAAGTTCTTCTCACTTAGTATTATACAGTTATATTCTCTACGTCTTAGCATGGAAAGATTTAAACATGACTTATCAAACAAATCTGAGTGCAATAGCTATTCTGCAGTAACACATTGTTTAATTACATTTCTTTTACCTCATCAAGTGAATCACTAACAAGGTGCGTTCTCCTCACTTTCACATTTAGGAACAACATATTCATGTCAGGTTTCTGTCTGCGGGAGACTTTATCCACAAGGCTTTGCTATTTAAATGAAAAAGAAATATCATACATGCAACATCTTAACTTAAAAACCAAAGCGCCACACTTGTTAAATGTAAAAAACCCGTTAGCTTTCATTAAAGACCCTACCCTAATAAGAAAACAGCTTAAACATCTTCTAGAAGATGGAGAAAAATATATTTTCTGTTGTAGAGTGTTTACACCATATTTAAATTAACTTAGTAGGAAATTTAATAAGAAAGCAGCAATTGTGCAGCAACCTTTTAAGCTCCCAAATGGTTAAAAAATACACACACAAGATTCTGAAGATTGTATTGTGCTTTACTTCACTATTCACAAGACAAACATCCCGGTTACCCAGGATATGGAGAAGGCTGAAGTACTTAATGACTATTTTGCCTCAGTCTTCACTAGTAAGGGCTCAAGTCACACCACCCAAGTTGCAGAAGGCAAAGGCAGGGATTAAGAGAGCAAGAACCACCTGCTGCAAGAGAGGATCAGGTATGAGATTATCCAAGGAACCTAAAGGTGCACAAGTCCACTGGACGTGATAAGATGCATCTGTGGGTCCTGAAGGAACTGGTATATGAAGTTGCTAAGCCTTTATCCATTGTAGTTGAGAAGTCGTGGCAGTCCAGTGAAGTCCCCACTGATTGGAGAGGAGGAAACATAACTCCCATTTTTAAAACAGGTAATAAGACCACTCGGGGAACTATAGGCTGGTCAGTCTCACCTTTGTGCCTGGCAGGATCGTGGAGCCGATCCTCCTGGAAACTCTACTGAGGCATGTGGAAAAAAAGAAGGTGACTGATGACAGGCAACCTGGTTTCACTAAGGCCACATTGTGCCTGACTAATTTGGTGGCTTTCTGCAACAGGGCTTCAGCATTGGTGGATAAGGGTAGACTAACTGACATCAAGCACCTGGACTTGTACAAATCATTCAACACTGTGCTGCACAACATTCTGGTCAATCAATTGGCAAGATGTGGATTTGACGGATGGATGACTCTGAATGGCTGCACCCAAAAAGCTGTCGTCAACACCTCTATGTCCAAGTTGACACCGGTAATGAGCAGTGCTCCTTAGGGGTCAGTATTGGGACAGGTGTTGTTCAACCTCTTTGTTGCACACAGGGACAGTGGGATTGAGGGGATTTTCATCAAGTTTGCTGATGACCCTGTAACAGGTTGCCCAGAAAAGCTGTGGATGTCCCATTCCCAGAGGTGTTCAAGAGCAGGTTGGATGAGGCTTTGAGCAACCTGATCCAGTGAAAGGTGTCCCTGCCCATGGCAGGGTGGTTTGTATGGGATGATCTTTAAGGTCTCTTCCAACCCAAACTATTCTATGATCCAGCAATACAGAAATGGATAGGTGGCCGTGCTGCCACACTGAGCACTGAGGAAACCAGTGCCATCTAGCACCTGAAGAAAATTATGACTGAAGAAGGCAGACAACACCTCTTTCAAAACAAAAGAGGCTGCCCAGTAGCAATACCTCTGCTGTGCCTTGTGAGCACAGAGTTGCATCTTGGTCTTCCATGACAATACATCTTCACAGAACAAAATAGGATACAGTCCATAATTCTCAAGGAATTTTTCTTCCATAATTATCTTGTTAATTTAACATGCTAGCACATTGTGCTGGTTTCTCAAAAAAGAAAAAATAAATATTACTGTAACTGTTTCTCCACAACACTGGTATTTATAAGCATCCTGAAACTAAGCACATTAGAACAAAAAATACTGAGACAATCCACCGTGGACCTTTTTAGACTAGCAGCAGTAAAATGGTTCAAGTTCTTTTTAAGGGTAGTCTGAAATACTAGAAGCAGCGATGAAAGGCTGTGTGTAATACCAACCTAACAAAACATTAAAAAATACCAGTGAATGAAACACAAACATTTACCACTAAATGACTTACCCGTGCAATACTTATCATCTGTTGTTCTGAGTCCCTCTGAATGATAACTTTCTTTGCTGCTATAGAAATAATAAATGGATATTGACAGAAAGAAAACCTAACAGCAAGAGAAAAGAAGAAAAAATACTTCCTTTTTAGCATCTAGCATATTATTGTCTATTTAAGAATACAGGAGTGAATCTTTGCATTATCATTTAGGATTTTTTTCCCTTCACTGATAATAATTTGCTAATTGCTGCTGGGATATTTGAGTGTTGTATACATAGATAACCAATTAAGTAGAACAAACTATTGTTTGCAAATGCTACTGGAAACTGTAACGAGGAATAAAACTTACATTGAATAAAGCTCTTTTTTATTGCTCATAATTATCAATAGACCAAATAAACAAATCGTCATCTGTTTGAAATACTAAAATTTAGCTTCTACACTGAATTAAAGAAAACTATAATATCTTCTTATTAAATACAAGAAAATCAATTCTCTCAGCACAGCATTCTTAGGTGTTTGGTAGAAATATTTCTGGTTTGGCTTATTTGCTGCAGGATTGATTTTCAAGGAACATATTTTCCACAGATCCTTCAGATTTCACCCAGGCTTACAAGTGCTTAGAAATTCTAAAATATCAGATCACAGCCATATTCCATTGCAATCAAATAACACAAATAATTTTGAAAAACTTCAGAAGTCAGAGTTAAAAAGTAAAGAGTACCAAAAATATCTTTAAGTCTTTTATTGATTTAGCTCATGCATCACCAAGCAGAAGTTCATACTAAAATACTCAGAGCTTCAGACTTTATGTGGACGTCTGTAATCCAGACTGCATGTGCACCCTGAATCCTATCTGTTAGAAGCTTTGGATTCTAATGTCTTTAGGACAGAAGGGAAAATGAGGAAAAATATTCTCACTGGTCTCCTGGAAATCCTAATCAAAAATGTTTTACCAAAGACTGTTGATTTAGTTGAAAGAATTCTGTATTTCAAAATATTTCATATCTCTTGGCCTTCTTCTAAGTAAAGTGTCTTGATTGTGATTCATTGTTGGTTTGTTAAAAAATGTGAAATTGAAAAACAAGTATGGTAACAAAGTTAAAGAATTAAACTTACTTTAAGAATAATACAGCATTTCTGTGCTTCAGCTACTCCAGAAATTATGTACCAGGCAAACTTTGTTTTGATATATGCAAAATTCCCAGTGTCCCAACTAACTGAAAAGAACTGGAGCAAGCGGAAATCTCATAGCCCTTTTATAAGTTTGGATGTTGGTGCCAAAACAGCCAGATGGTGCCCATGAAAAAAAAATTTGAAGCTCAGAAGTATTCAGATTCCAGTGCTTTGACTGAGACTATGCAAAGCCTACTGCACATTTACCGCTATCACGTATCATGTTTTGATGAAATTCTGTTTGGGTTTTTGGGGTTTTTTTCCTTCCTTTACAAGCAGAATATCAGGTATCAGACAGAAGCCTAGCCTAAAATACCTGCTTCAGTGGAGCAGGTTATGCTCTCCAAGTTTTCCTCAACTGCTGCTAAAGGCAAGGAAAACTGCACATGCAATAAACAAAATGCTACATTTGGATGGCTGATATCTTAAATTAGCTTACTGAAAAGTCTTGAAATATGTGGAAATTTTAATTGATCTTGTGATTCAAGCTGTAAAGACTGAGTGATACATACCGATATGCTGAAAAATACAGCTATACCAAATAGCAATTTATTAAGAAAACATTAATAAGATTTTAAACTCTATCAAAAAGATGAAATTACTGTTTGCTAGGTGTTTCCCAACCATACTGCTGGCTGCCTCTCAGAAGAGGAGAAATACCTTTACAAGTTTTGAGTCTGGAAACATTTAACTTGTATGTTTATTTTCATATAAGATAAACAGTACAATTGATTTCACTGGGACAAATATGATTGGAGTCATGTATATACAGGTAATTAAATACATTTTAATCATTAAGTGGCAAGTATGTAGACAAGATGACTTTCTATGAATCTACTGGAGGTTAAAATATGTTTGTGGTAAGATACAATTAGAAACCTATGCCAAAAAGTAATAAACTCATATTATCATCTGTATTATACATTTTTTCTCTGGTCTGCAAAGACAGAATGAGTTTTTTACAGTCAATCTCACATACATGCAGTAGCAAGTATAGAAGCAGTAGCTACACTATGTTTTTTCCAATAAAATACAGTATTTAATACAGCTATATATGTACACAGAGGGGATGTATACTATATATACACACACTATATGTAAGATAGATAGAGATAGCATAGATACAGTGCTTTGAAATACTGCTTAATAAGAATTAACCAATGAATGCTCTTACCTGTGAGAATTTCCATAACATTGCCAGTTATGATATTCTTCCATAAGATCAATATGATCAAGAGTAGAATTATAGAAATCAGTATATGAAATAATAGGAGGATTAATCAAACTATTTGCAGCATCTACAAGAAAATACATAAGTCTTAAAATACTGTGTGGATTCAGCACATCTGTTTTCTAACCATCCTGAGCACCAATGACCTCAGAAGCTTTAAGCCAAATCAGCTTCTAATAACGGCTCATTCTTAGCTACAGAATTACAATTATAACATAACACCATATAACATCATATTAATTGCTGTAGAAAATAGTAAATCCCTAGTTCAGTCCATCTATGAGAATAGAACTTCCATTTGATTCTATCCCATTTAATGATGTACACTAAGTTAAGGATGCTTGGGTAAAGAACGCTATGTTCTGTGGAAATGAATGAAATAGCAGGTTTATAGATGGATTTCTTATACATCTTCGTTTAGTTTCAAACACAGCTGTGGATATAACACCTACATGCTTTCCAGTTAACAATTTTGTGAGTCTGATGCCTGTTTGCAAGAGGGATGGAAAGGAAAGGGCACAAAACACAGTACTCAAAAGATATGCCTATTTCCTCAGGCAACTACTATACCATATATATACCATATATACCATCAGTTAAAAAAAATTAAGTTCTTAACCAAATGAAGAAAAACAATTCACATTTAAGCAGCCTATCTCATTGCATAACATTCATACAACATCAAAGGGCTGATAAGTTTTCTCTGTTTGTACATAAACATAATTTAATTTTGATCAGTGAGTTACGAAATAACCCTTTTCACAGAATTAAATCTTTCATAGATGACTAGGGGATTTTTTAGATAGTTCAGCTTGTGTATCTAGACTGTCGTTCTGGACAGGCACAGAATGCATAGAATGCTTTTGAAGTTTTAAATTGACAATAATACAAAACCATCCTCGTTCCAATCTTAATTTTCACTTGGTGGTTTCATTTTCTGCTAGAAAGAAATAGGTTTACCCCTCAAGAAAAATGGACAAACTTTAAGCCTCCCATTTCCATAGTGAACATTCTAATCACTAAGCTGTTGGTGATAAGCAGTCAAGGTCTGCATTTGCGATGGTCGCTTTTCACAGAATCTCAGGGTTGGAAGAGACCCACTGGATCAAGTCCAACCACTCCCACAAAACACTAAACCATGTCCCTCAGGACCTCGTCCACCCGTAACTTAAACACCTCCAGGGAAGGCGAATCAACCACCTCCCTGGGCAGCATATTCCAGTGCCTAATGACCCTTTCCGTAAAAAACTTCTTCCTAATCTCCAACCTAAACCTCCCCTGG
>WAAB01011541.1:4050-36563 GCA_013389865.1 Piaya cayana | reverse complement strand
CATTTCAGTAGCTTTTTCCTTCTCCCTTTTCCTTGTGTTCATAGAGAGGGTGGGGGGAGGAAAGGCTGCAAACTATAAGGTTTGAGCATTTGGCAGAAAGGTCGGATCCAAACTGTTACAGTCACCAAGATACAGGGAAGAGGAATGACCTGGGCAGTTAACATCAACAAGAGGTAGAATCACCAGTTCACAGAAACACTCAAAGCTTTTTTGTATACTGGAGCTCCTCCTGCTCTTCCTGCCTAGATTCTGTGTTGGTGACTACACAGAAGAAACACAGTGATTAGTGAAACTACAGGCTAAGCTTTTCTTGCTGTATTCTCTAAGGACAAGCAGTGAAGTTATTCAGAGTGTCAATGCCTTTCAGGCACTTCATTCTTAGAAAAAATTTTGGTCAAGACCTCCTTCTTCAGTCTCAAACCTGGTTGTACATTTCTGTGCTCCAACACCTGCAAAACACTTGCATCTACCCACATCCTTAAGGTGGTCCAGCTGGGGACTTTCCATCTTTCACTATTCCTCTTCTACTGCAATCATGCTTTCCTTCCACCTATGAATACAAGCACCATCAGCAAGCACAGTGCTGATAACAGTCCTGTAAAGATTCATGTATAAGTTAACTACTGTTTTCCTTCTTCATCTATGGTTAATTGACCAGAAATTCCATTGCTTCTGCATTCTTTCGATATCTTCCCACTGCTCTTTTTATTCCAAGATGTACACCTACCTTTTATATATATTCAGGTATTAATGTTCTAGGTGCTGATGAGGCTCAGGTTCACCTGATATACAACAAACTCCCATCATTCCACCTGGGAATCATTGCCTGTATGTGCAAAAGGAATACTAGTTCTTCTCTAACTTACCCACCTGATTTAAAATCTTTCTGCATCTAACTGGACACACTTCTCTGCAGGAGAGAACTGAGTCTGTAGAAATACATTTTGCAGCTTTCTCTGATACCCCATGATAATGTATTCTGAAATCAGGTTTCAAACTGAGGAATTCATGGGATTCATAATCCATATCTTCATGTTCTGAGTATCCATTGATGAAAGTTTCAGTTTATTTTTAGAGGTTATCCTGGCAATGGTGCATATTTATATGAATGGCATGTATTTATACCAATGGTGCATATTTATGAAGCATGGTCTTAGGGAGAGTATATTTACATCAAAGCAATTAATTCACCCATGAGACACTGCACTATGATGTCTTTCCTGCTTAACTTCAGTAAAATGAAGTCTTTGGGCAGGATGATGATATTAATTAGTTTATCACTGTGGTTTATAGGAGAATGCTTTTCACTGGTGATGTGGTTTACTCAGTTATAGATTTGATTTAATAGGTAAGGGATATGAATATGTTGGTTGTGACTTTGATGCAGTGTACAGCACCTCTAATTCAGTAAGTCATTAATCTGCAGGTTTAACCAAGTCACAAGTTGCAGCTTTTGTCAGCTCTGGAAATAAAATGAGACAGAATCTGGATGATCTCTACCTGCCATGCACTTTCTCTGTAATCACATTGTTCAGATGAACTAAGCTCCTACATTGTGACTCACTCCTTGAAGTGCCATCATTAAAATGGTATTTAATGCAAGGCAAGACTATGTAACAATTACCAGTCAGCAATTTTTCTCGAAAATTAGTGTCTCCACAAGCAGCTCAGTGCTACTAGGAGTATCAATGAACATACCCTGCTGGAAAGTTGTTCCTGAATATAGATAACCCGACAGCCTTCTCAGTTTCTCTGGCCCTGGTCTCCTAACTAAGGCAGAATTGTTTTTAATAGCAATGTGTTATGCTATAGGCTCACTTAATGTGAAAACTGCTTTTGGAGTTTTTTTAAAATATAATATTAATAGTTTTTATTAAATTAATTAGATGCAAACTAGGATGATGAGGCACTGGAACAGGTTGCGTAGAGAAGTCATGGTTGCCCCATCCCTGGAGGTGTTCAAGGCAGGGTTGGATGAGGCTGTGAGCAACCTGATCCAGTGGGAGGTGTCCCTGCCAATGGCAGGGGATTGGAACTTGATTAGCTTTAAGGTCCCTTCCTATTCTAAACTATTCTATGACTCTATGGTTCTATGATTCTAAATAGTTGCTAAGTCTCTTTGCATTTGAAAAGGTCTAATTGTTGTACAGTTAAAAAAGCACAAGTGCATACCGAAAGAAAAGATATAAACTGTAAGTATGGAGAAAATTGAATTCATTGGAGAAATTTTGAAGATGAATAATTAACAAGAAATCTGAGTGGAACAGTCATGTTTCCTTAGTGCTTTTCTGCTCTCTGACTTGTTTTGAAACTGAATTCAAGATACAGTTTTAAGTACACTTTAACTTAGCGAGTGAGCATGAATGCATTTCACTACCTTAGGAGAGATATGTCCAAAACAAACTTGCAGTCCAAGTAGGAAGCTGGCAGGGGGAGGGGGGGCCAGGTGGTGGGTTGGGGGTGTGAGGAAATCTGATTTGATTTCCAGGTAAAATGGTCCAAGAAACATAAATTCAGTTAGGGGAAACGCATTCCTGTGCCAAGAGCAAGCAGAAGCTCTAGGCACTCTCCAGGCCTGCTTAAGCCCTTTGTGAAGGCTAATCAGCTGCAGAGCATGAATTTTCAATTCCAGATAAATATGAATTTTACAAACAGTCTTCAGCACAATAATTATTTATTGGACATGTTTATGAATAATTTGAAGTATAGGATGAACTCAGTGAATTTTTAAAAATTCATTTACAGGCAATTTACAAGTGGGTGGGGAACAAAGAATCAGGTTTAAGAAATACTTGTTTAAACAACTCCTGATTTCTCCAGATCAAACATGCTTTATGGTAGGGGAAACAAGGGCTTGCACTACCGTGGGGGAGCCTGAAATCTCTAAAACCTTTTGTGTGTGTCAAACCTTTTGTGTGTGGGAAAAGGAGTGCTCTCAGTTTTGGGCAAGTATTTGGACAGGGTGGGATTCCTATGGTGTGGGAGACCAAGGTGGGGTACAGGTCAGGATGTATATGCTATGGGATACATGTCAGATGTACATATATTGATGTTTTCACACGCTTTGGTACTAGGCATAAGACCACCATACTCCTCCTCAGGCTGAATACAGAGAAACCAGGCAGCTCATTTTTTAATAAATCAACCTGAAAGCCCAGGTTCTTCTACTTCCAGGTACTTATCCTAATTTCTAACTATAATTAATTCATGGCTCGTTTATACTCATTTGTTCTTGTGCCAATATTTTACTGGTTGCTTCAGTAATTTTTTCTCTCTCTCCATGTTTACATACCCAGATATATTTACAGGGAACAGTCAGATCCCTTCTTAGCTATTGTTTTGAGAAGCTGAACAAGCCAAGCTCTTTTAATCTCTGCTTGTAAAATAAATTATCATTTATATTGCTTAAGCACACTTGTTTACTGTGAGGTTATTTTTGGTCTGGTCTGCACTTTAATTATTCTTTGACTTTCTTATTTACTAGGAACAAACAAGCAAAAAATAAATTGAAAAAAATAATAGGCAGCATTTTCTATGCCAGAGGAGGCCTGGGACCCACAATGTCATGTACAGAAATGACAACTGAATAAACATGTGCAAAAACTGATACACTTATATTGCTAGAGTTCATTTGGGATGAGCTCTTTTAATACATAATAGTGCAGTGGATTCAGCATTTATGGATTCATCCCAGGAAAGGCCAACTCAGAAAAAAAAAGTTTCTTTCAAAAATTCATCTGGGGAAGGTGTCTCTTTTGTGTAAATTCAGCAAGGATAATTTCTGGATTCCATACTTCTAGAGACTATGAAAAATTAGTTCCTCACTTTATATTAATTTTAGAGCAACTTCTTTCTGAATGAAAGCTTCCCTTCTGGTGGATATTCCAAAATTTTAGCACAGATAGAATCATAGAATCATTAAAGTTAGAAAAGACGTGTAAGATCATCCAGTCCCACCATCAGCCCAACACCACCATGTCTACTAAACTGCGTCACAAAGTGACATGTTTCCTCCCAGATGTGGAACTGATTGTGATAAAAAGCCTAGTGAAGAAAATATTTGTGGGAAAACAATTGATTAAACCATTTTCTTAAATGGATGTTTTATTTTGAGAATGAAATTGTATCCACTTGTGGCATAAATCTTTTTGCAAGGTTCAATGCCCCTTTTTCTCTGATGGCTGTTATTGCCAATTCTGCCACATCACTGGAGATTCAAGGAATCATCTCTTGGATGGGTCATTTTGTCTTGGGAGTGGTGGATTTGACTGAACCATAGCAATGCTCATGGGGGAGAATGAAGAGCTCAGAATTACAGCTCCATGAGACTCAATGGGTATCTGGTTAACAATTGTTGTTAGTTGTCAGGTAGAACAGACTTTTGCTAGGTTGTACATTCTGTTATCCTAATGCAGTGCAATGTCATGCAGATGTAGCAGCAATGGAAGAAATATAGTGACGGTTTTGTGGGTGGCTGTCTGAAGTTAAACCTTCTGCTTGGGAGAAATTAGTAGCACCAGTGAAATTTCAGGCAACGGCAGAAAGAGGATTTTTTGTTCTTGTTGGCTTAGTCTTTCTAGTGACCTTTTCCTCAATAGCTAGTGGTGCTTCTGGCTCCCCACGACCATTACTGCTTTCCTTTCCAAAATTCCTAAGTGGGAAGAAATCAGTTTTTGAACACTACAATGTAGGACACAGAAAATAGCCCAGAACCAGAAATAGTGGGATTGCTCTGCAGATACCACCATATTCACTTAAATGTCATTTATATCATGTTTTAATAAAAGGAGGGTGCAATAAGGCTTAGATGACAATAAATGATGATTCAAGTGCCTCATCAACAGGAATTGGACTTTATTGGTCCTTTCCAACTCAGGATGTTCTATGATTCTATGATCTTTACCTGACAGTTTAGAGACTTTCCTTGACCTCCTTTTAGATCCATGCTTTTAGGTCATTCCCTTAGATTCTTCTTGGCTTATGTCTCTTTATTTTTGTATTTAAGTATGGTGGATGAAATTCAGGTTGAGGCATAATGTAGATGGAGACTAGACAGCAGGAAACACAATGTTGCTGGATCTCTTAGATCTTCCATAGTACCTGTAAGTCCACAGGGGTGCTCCCAGAGCCACTGCTTCTCCTTCTTCGTTGGGGCTCAGAATAAGATTTCAGATATTTTAAAGGAAAAAAAAATGATCCCCAGATGTTAGAACTTGACGTGCCAGCTGTCATAATGATTTTCTGGAGTGGAAACAGGAAAAAAAGCATAAACTCTTTTTCTGGGTATGTTGTTGTCTGGTGCCGCTGAGGCCAGCACTGGTACATATGAAGGAATGGACGTTGACACCACCTCGTTGCTAAATGATGAACTCAGATCCTAGGAAATATTTTTCTGAGGCTCAAGTTCAGTTATTTCACTGACCCAGGAATATGTTGTAGTTGGAGTAATATTTTGCTTTTGAATTTTAGATGTCTTATATATATTTGATTGTTTGGAAATGGGGTTTTTTTGCTATCATGTTTCATTTTTCTTTTGTCTTTATTTTTTTAAGTCTCATACTCTAATCTATGATGAAAGCTACAGTTCTTCAGTTTCCATGAGCAAACAAGGACTGATGGAAGCTACAGGAGTGATGTTTATTATAGAATCATTAAGGTTGGAAAAGACCTTTAAGATCATCCAGTCCAACCTCAGCCCAATACCACTGCACCTACTAAACCATGTCTGAAGTGCCACATCGACATGTTTTTTGAACATTTCAGGGATGGTGACTCCATCACTTTCCTGGGCAGTCTGTTCCAATGCTTCACTACTCTTCCAGTGAAGAATTATTTTCTAATATCCAATCTAACCCTCCCCTGTCGCAACTTGAGGCCATTTCCTCTAATCCTATCGCTTGTAAAAGCATATCAGCTACCAGAGGATTTTTGCTCTTTTCTTTATCAAACATTTAATTGAAAGACTGATAAAATTGAAATACATTCTGGTTTTCTGCTCTGTTTTTTTTTGTTTGTGAGCATCGATGCTGATTTTGTAATGGATGCTACTCTTTCATAATGCTGCGCTTTACACCATGCTACACTCATTGCACTCATAATAAACCTAGCAAGCAAAAAAAAAAAAATTTACATACAATCATAGTGAGCAATCCAAAAATATCAATAAGTTGTATGTTGTTTTAGTCTTCAGAAAGGTCATCAGTCTACAAGAAGTATAGAAAGCCCTGCAGATTTCCATTTCATGCCTTGTCATTAGCAGCCAGCCTGTCAGACCTGGCCTTTAGAGACAGATCTGACCTACGATGAAACAGGCAGTTCAATGGGTGCCTCACTGAAGGGAGTAATTTGATTGGCAGCAGATTTGCAAGCTCCTAAAAATATCTTCTTGAGCAGCCTTCAGTGCGAGATGCTGTATTTGTTTAGCCTTAGCCACTGCTTTAGTTCAGAAGTACTGCTGGCCTGATTCCCTTCTCATCCTTGTATAACCCTACTGACTTTGACAGTGCTGCTCTGAACACCAGTGTCAATGAGTTAAAGAGTGGTTATTTTATATCTAAATAAATGCATGAGTCACCGCCAAAACCATTTTGGTATAGGATGGGCACTCAACCAATTTGCTCAGAGGATGCTGAGTTGGAATACATCAACAAGCTCATGCTGATTCCTTCTCCAAGCGTTTTAGCTGGTAGAGCAATGCTCTCAACAGAGCCTCACTTGTTGTCTCATGCTCTTACTTTCCAAATGTTCTCATTTGATTTCATGGAGTAAGGTGCTGAGGATTTCTCCTGGATCCTGGTCTGAGTACTTCATTTGGATACCTATAAATTAACTTTCTAGTCAGGTTATCTGCCCACTTTGGAGGGTATAGCTAAATCAGACACCTCTCTGCAGATTAATTTGCCTTGGTGTGCAAATCATAGAAAAGTTTGGGTTGGAAGGGTCCTTAAAGATCATCCAATTCTAACCCCCCTGCCATGGGCAGGTACACCACTGACTTGATCGGACTGCACAAGTCCCCATCCAGCCCGGCCTTGAACAATTCCAGGGAGGGGGCACCCATGACTTCTCTGGCCCCCCTGCGCCAGTGCCTCACCACCCTTAAACCACAAATTGAGTGCTCTGTATGGAGACAAAAAAAAAAAAAGTTAAGTCATGCTCCTCAATGTGCTGCCCAGAAAGCAATGGGAAATGACACTGTTGATGTCTTCCTCACTCTTAAAATTAATGCATCATCGTTGTCCAGCTTGCGAGTCAACAAAATAGCCTAATTAACAGTATTTGGTTTAAAATAAAATTATTCTTAGTACAAGCTTTCCTGGATTTTCCTTCAGAAGGTAAAATATTCCTTTGCTAAGAAGTAGTATAAATAGAACTTGGAAATAGTTGAAACATCTTGTTTTGTTTTGTTTTGATATTTGCTGATCATCGTTTCAAAAATAGACAAGCTGATTTAAACATTTTTCCTTTTAACTGACAAGAAATGCAATGTTCTTTAAGAAATAAGCCTTTTATAAAGGAAGCACTGTCAAGCTGTCTCACTGCTTGTTTCTGCCTGAATATCAATACAGTTACTTTAAACGCTTGATCTACAAAAGAGTTTTGTTTTGCAATCCAAAACAATAAATAATTCTTTTTAGAATGTGGTTTTACTTTTTGGAGTGTTTAGCAACCTGGCATTTTAGTG
Organism: Piaya cayana; assembly: GCA_013389865.1. Lineage (NCBI taxonomy): Eukaryota > Metazoa > Chordata > Aves > Cuculiformes > Coccyzidae > Piaya > Piaya cayana. Next base: position 28,879 of record WAAB01011541.1, on the reverse strand, counting down.
AGAGTTGCACAAAAAAGATGATCATATGTCAACAGCAGGCCTGTACCTGTCTTTCTGCCTTGCTTTTCCCTTTTCCCCCCTCATCCCTGTATCTCTCAACTGACCCAAAACATCATTATTTCTGTAACACGAGATAGAACATATGTCACAATTCTGACCTCAGGAGTAAAATGTGCTCTTAATAAAAGAGAAACAGCTACTCAAATGCCTCTCTTTTTTTTAACCTGCCAAAATGAGAAGCTCAAATTAATTACTGGTTCCACAACTTAATGTGAACCCAAACTCTGAATGTAGAAGTAATTGAGCTTCTTTTATATTAAAAAACATTGACTGAGCAGGAGGTGATGTCAGTCCTTGAATACCATTAGTAACACCATTCTAATTGCCCTGAGTATCTCACTGTAGCTTGGCATGCTTTGCAAACACTGGAACAACCAATCTGGCTAGCAGACAGGCAAGAGTTGTCTCATGCTTGTGGAGGAAGGTGCTGCAGGGCTGTGCAATGTATGACACAGGGCATATGGTACAAAATCACATCATCAGCAGGGACAGTGGGATGGTTATCTATGTTTTAAGGAGATTGAAAGGCCAGATGTAATGGCACAAAGACAGTATTTTGTTAGCTAATTAGCCACATAAATAATACAGGGCAATCTTCTACAAATATTTGTTGTTTAATAGACTTTGTGTGAGGAGACAAACATTTCACAGATTTCAGCTTAATATCATTTCCTCCCAGGTTCACCTGCACAGTTAAGCTGAAATAGATTAACTTGATCTTCTTTTCCTATTATTTGTTTTTTCCCTTTTCTTGCCAGAAGTATCACATGAATGAAGAAGTGTCATTCTGGATGAACTTTTATTATTTCAGAAATCCTGATTAGAAAGAAAAGAACAGCTGGGCTACATATTTTATAAGCTCGCTTTGGAAAAAAAGATTTCTGATCATATTGCTGTCAGTCACTATTTCTCTGGCTCCTTCAAGCTTCCTTTTCTTTTAACCAGTCTGTCTTGCTAACAGAGCAGAGAGAACTTGTGAGAAAAAAAGGACTTACTAAAAAACAAGGAGCAATTTAATACACACTCTTCTATTTTTTTTCTCTAAAGGACAAACATCTGTGCTAACCTCATGACGTTCAACAGGATCAAGTCATTCAAGACCCTGCATCTGGGTCAGGGCAATCTCAAGCACATATAACAGGCTGAGCAGAGAATGTATTGAGAGCAGCTCTGAGGAGAAGGATGTGGGGTTGCTAGTTCATGAGATGCTCAGAAAGAGCCACCAATGTCCATTTGCAGCCTAGAAAGCCAATCACAGCCTGGGATGCATTAGAAGAAGTGTGACCAGCAGGGTGAAGGAGGGGAATTTCCCCCTCTACTCTGCTCTTATGAGACCTCACCTGAAGCCTTGCATTCAGTTCAGGATCCTTGCCACTACCCTTTGTTTACTTGTCTTGACTTTCATAGAATCATAGAACAACCAGGTTGGAAGAGACCCACTGGATCATCGAGTCCAACCATTCCTATCAAACACTAAACCATGCCCCTCAGCACCTCATCCACCCATGCCTTAAACACCTCCAGGGAAGGTAAATCAACCACCTCCCTGGGCAGCCTGTTCCAATGCCCAATGACCGTTTCCGTGAAAAATTTTTTTTCTAATGTTCAGCCTAAACCTCCCCTGGCAGATCTTGAGGCCATTTCCTCTTGTCCTCTCCCACTCAAGCAGCTCTTCTTTGTTATGTTTTCATCATTAGGTATGCTCTGGAGGCTGCTGTATTAAAAAAATTAAAATCTGTACGTATATTTGGATTAATACTTTATCGAGGAATGTAGTAATAAAATGTNGAGGAGAAGGATGTGGGGTTGCTAGTTCATGAGATGCTCAGAAAGAGCCACCAATGTCCATTTGCAGCCTAGAAAGCCAATCACAGCCTGGGATGCATTAGAAGAAGTGTGACCAGCAGGGTGAAGGAGGGGAATTTCCCCCTCTACTCTGCTCTTATGAGACCTCACCTGAAGCCTTGCATTCAGTTCAGGATCCTTGCCACTACCCTTTGTTTACTTGTCTTGACTTTCATAGAATCATAGAACAACCAGGTTGGAAGAGACCCACTGGATCATCGAGTCCAACCATTCCTATCAAACACTAAACCATGCCCCTCAGCACCTCATCCACCCATGCCTTAAACACCTCCAGGGAAGGTAAATCAACCACCTCCCTGGGCAGCCTGTTCCAATGCCCAATGACCGTTTCCGTGAAAAATTTTTTTTCTAATGTTCAGCCTAAACCTCCCCTGGCAGATCTTGAGGCCATTTCCTCTTGTCCTCTCCCACTCAAGCAGCTCTTCTTTGTTATGTTTTCATCATTAGGTATGCTCTGGAGGCTGCTGTATTAAAAAAATTAAAATCTGTACGTATATTTGGATTAATACTTTATCGAGGAATGTAGTAATAAAATGTGGGGGAACAGTTTTAAGCTAAAAGAGGGGGGGGTTAGATGAGATATTAGGAAGACATTTTTTTCCTATGTGACTGATAAGACAGTGGCAGAGGTTTCCTAGAGAAGTTGTGGCTGCCCCATCTCTGGAGGTGTGCAAGGCCAGGCTGGATAGGGTGTTGAGCAACCTAATCCAGTAGGAGGTGTCCCAGCCCATGGCAGGAGGTTGGAACTGGATGATCTCTAAGGCCCCTTCCAACCCAAACCATGCTATGATTCAATGATAAAATAATGTTTGTGAAGAAATAAGGAGAAAGCCTGATTTGCTAAACCTTCTATATCCACTTGTGTGGCACAGCCTGAGAATGGCTACATGGCAGAGATGGGAGAAATGTCTCTACTCTTCTTAGGAGCTGAGTGAACCTCATGGTACAGACAAGGAGATGGTTAAATAGGGTATTTTCAAACAGAATGACATTGAAATGTAGTTGAGTCAAACCCTTCCAAAGCAGCAGAGATATCATGACAGAGCACAGATGAGGGTGTCAAATTCATACACTGCTATATTTTTTTTTTAAATTTTTGCATGCTAATTGCATATCTTCCATTCACAACTAGAACATCAAGAAGCTGGCTCAAGTTATAAATACACATTTTAAATCTTTCAGTATGTCTTATTACAGTGAATCTGGAAAGTAAGTTTAACTTTAAAAGTTCACACCTTAAAATGTTAGGTGATGCTGTGCATCAGAAAGGTATTCAATCTTATGCTGCAGAGCTTTCTGTGAGGCAGGCCCTTTTCAATATAAAACCCGTGTACTTTTAACGTGCTTTCTCCTGCCCTTACCTCCATCTTTCAGATACAGGCATTTTGGCTTGGAAGCCCATCTGAATAAGATACTTTCACTGTCAACTTTGCCCCTAAAGGGCCCTTATTTTACAGGAGCTTTAGGTTGTTTGCAGTGCTAAAACAGCAAAAATTACGACTTGCTTAACTTCTTAACCAACAGCTCCCAGGTACACAGGAAGAATGCCTGATTTCTTTTGTTTCTAACAGAAATACAGCCCCAGGCACTAATTTTGGAGAATGAATGTGTTGCAGCTTTGTGGCAACTCCTAGTGGGTTGTCAGTGACCCCTTATCAATGATGCAGCCCCAAATAGTGGAAATCATCATCTTCCTACATATTTTATTGATATTGTGTATTCATTGATTGCCTGCTACAGCAATGGAGTTGTTGTGATGTATGGTGTTCTGCTGCTTTTGCAGATAGGAAGGCCTTGACCTGAAGTAGAGGGACATCTTGTCCTGAAGGACCTGTCAAGCCTTGTGGGGGATATTTTGCAGACTTGAATGCAACTTGGCTGGTGAGCTTTACCCCGTCTGACTCTTTGTCAGGCGGAAAGAGCAGGAAGAGAAAAAAGCACAAGAGAGCATAGAGATCTAAAGAGGAGGGGGAAATAAGGATGTGAGTAATTTTCAGTGATTCCCAGAGACAGGAGATTAGTTCATGAGATTGCTTATGTGGAGTGTGTCTGGAAGAGGCATCTTGTTGTTGTTTAACATCTGTAGGGTGATAGAGTCTGAGTCTTCTTGAAGAAGGTTGCTAAATGACTTACGGAGTCTCATTCATGAGAAGCTAAGGCACTGCGATGTGAAGAAGGTAGTAGGAGGGAATTTGTGGAGAAGAAAGACCTCCTCAACTTCAGTGAAGCATACAGACTTATATTTGCTCTGAAGTGCCCACTTGGAAAAATTAACTTCAGACAGCACAAAACAAATCAAGATAAAAATATTTAGATGTAAAATGGAACATTAGTCACAATCTGATAATGTTCGGCACTACTCTGTTGATGTGCTTCTTTAAGAATGTGCCAGTTATTTCCAGACTTTCTCATGATGCAGCAGAAAACATAACATCAAATTACAGACTATGTCCTTGCTAACTACATATTACCCATAACATTTTATGTAAACAGTAAGTTAACAAGGAAAGTATTGTTTTTATGAGTATACATAACCATTCAAAAGTATATTTTAGTTATACAAAGCTTACTTTTATTTGCTTTCAGGAAAATAAGAGCAAATAAATCACATCCTCTTGAATCCTTTATTGTAGTTGATCCTGTCATAGTAAAAAGTGCACATCTTTAATATGATGGTTCAGAAATGTGGATTTGCAGGAAAATTCTAGTTTGGAGCTTAACTGGGAGTTGTCACAGGCACAACCTAAAATGGGTGGGAAGGGTGGAGGTTGCTGAATGAGTACAGCTAACAGGCTGTGAAGCAGGTATTTTGCAGTGTAATAAATGTTGGGAGGATAATTAATTCTTTGATCTTCTGCCATTCAGAGCAACGGGTTAGAATGAACAGAGATGAAGAAAAAAATGACAGGCTGCCACATTATTGATTTTAGGGAATTTCTGACTTTTTATTTGCATAACTGAATTTTCTCATGGCTGTTTGCAAAGGCTTTATCACTATAAGAAAATGGTTTTTGTTACTGTTTCTTTAAGGAATTCATGTTAACAAGGAGTGTGGATACCTAATTCCAATTTTCAAGTATCTCATTTCAAATTGTTTCTGCCCATTTTGAAAACAGATTAATTGAATCAAAAAATAAGTAATTTTTTTTTCTTTATTTCTCTCAAGACCAGGTTATATGGTACTTTGAGTAACCTGATCTAATGGAAGGTATCTCTGTCCGTGGCAAGCAGGTTGGAACTTCTCCAAATTAATGCAGTTGTCTCCAAGATTTTGATGGTATCACAATTTCCATAGTTGAAAGGAAGTCTGGTCAAGCCTGGTATCTTTCACACTGTGCAATTTACACAATCTTACTCTGTTTTATCACAATCAGAGTGGGACTTCCAATGTTAAGGATTTAAAGAACACACTGCACTGGCAGAAAAATGAACTAAAAAAATTGGTGTGATACTGTTAATCTAGTTTTTTTCGTAATTTAATACATAATCAGACATGAGCCTTTCAAAACAGTGCCTATGTATAAAATCTTCTATTAAGTTCCTTTTTTGTCTCACAAGATTAAAGAGCATCAAAAAAACTGTTCACCATTAGCTTTGTTCTAGTTTCTTCCAATAATGCTAAAAATAATCAAACCCTGTAGCCCCAAGCCTGTTCCTGTTCAAAATATTGCTAGTGGTCATCAGCTAGTAATTCAGGTGTTGTGGTGGTTTTTTTAATTGAGATATTTTAATGGTGCCCAAAGTAATTATTTCTAAGTTTCTGAAGGGCACCAGAGATCAGTAGCAAACAATAAATTATCTGAAAAAGAATTTAACATAAGGACACACAGTGCCATTAGTGATATGAGTTACACCCTCTCCCACCACACCTCCAAAAGGTGTAACAACCTGATTTATTCAGAAATGTGCTGTTAAGATGCCCAGCATCTCTGTACTGCACTGATTGTCAGGCGGCAATGTGGCCTTGTGTGATGAGGCGAAGGCTCCACCGTGCCCTGTGGACACCTGGTTGAAGAAGCACCAGACACCTCCCCTTCCCTGTTGCTGCACCCCTTCTCAATTGAACTGGAGGAGAATCATAGAATCGTAAAATAAATAAGGTTGGAAAAGACCTCTAAGGTCATCCAGTCCAACAGTCAGCCCAACAACACCATACCCACTAAACTATGTCCTGAAGTCCCACATTACACATTTTTTGAACACCTCCAGGGAAGGAGATTCCACCACTGCCCTTGGAACGCTCTTCCAATGCTTCACCACACTGTGGTAATTTTTTTTTTTCCTAATATCCAGTCTAAAGCTCCCCTGTCAAAACTTGAGACCATTAGGCTTCAGTGGTGGGGAGAAAGGGAGCAGCAAGGAGTTTGGTCTCTCTGGCTTCAGCAATAAGCATAAAAATTGCATACAAATAAAAGTATCAATGGCATTATAAATGCATACTAATTATACAAGAATAGATCACAGATGTTTTCTCTTGATAAATAGAAGCTCAGGCTGCAAGGATAATAAGTGGTTTTAGTGGTAGCACTTTGGAGGGTCCCAAAGTGCTCCCTGTACTGAAATATAAATGCAAGTCACAGTAAAATATATACACAAGTTCCTTTGGGGAACCTCTTAGGATGATAAATAATTATATTGTTCATTTTTTCTTGACAATAATGTATTAGTATCACAATGTGACCACAACAGCCAGAACTGAGTGAATATAAAACTGCTGATAATAACTCAAGATTTATGGTAAGGTTCGGGTTTTTAACCTGGCCTGATCACCAGAAGCAAACTCACTTAATACAGGCATGCTTGTTCTGTTTGCATCTGTGACTATTAGGCAATTATAGAATCATAGAATTGTTCATGTTGGAAGGGAGCTTAAGGAGCATCTCTGCCATGGGCAGGGACACCTTCAACTGGACCAGGTTGCTCAAACACCATCCAACCGGCCTTGAACACCTCCAGGGATGGGGCATCCATGACCTCTGGGCAACCTGTGCCAGTGCTGAACCAAATTCACAGTTTTGGCCTAATGCATCAGTTCCTTAAATTACATATATATATATATATAGATACACACATATATATACACATATATATATATATACACACACGCGCACACACACACATGTATTGGTAACATCCCTTCAGCAGGCAATACTCTAGGCATTGAGATTGGGCTTTTGTGTCAAAGTTCATGCAGAAAGTAACTTTATGTTTGTTTTTTTATAGTGTGTAACTAACCTTCTTAAGAGCAAGACATGGGTAATACTGTATGTTGTGATGTGTCTCTGTCATATTGTGGTATAGTTTAACAGGAACAGTGGAAAGCTTGATATGGAAACACTTTTGCCATGTGTGAAAAGAAACTTTCACTGTTAGTTTATCTAGGATGAAAAAGGAAGACGTGAAAGCTGCATGTCACTTAATTCTGAAAAATGGCCTGAACAGATATCAAAATTATTAAGAAGCAGCATGACAGCCCTTAGATGCCAACCCTTGAAAATAAGACAAGTAAGACAAGGAAATATTGAAATATGTGTACTAAAACAGTGCTCAGAGTGTGTGCATAGTTTCTTAAAGGGGAAACAAAAGTCTCTACAAATACTGACGTAATCATTTCCTTCCAGCAGTAAGAAAAATCAGTTGAAATTTGCCAAATGAGAGGGAGGTGGAAAATTTCAACCTGTAAATTTGATGATCTGTTATTTTGGTTTTCTCTTAGGAAGGCTATCTTGGGTACATCCCCAGAGATGAATTATAACATGAACATACTTTTTAAAAGGTTTTTAATAGAGGTGATGAAGCTTTGAGAAACCTGATGCAGTGGAATGTGTCCCTGCCCATGTCAGGGGGGTTGGAACTGGATAAAATTTAAGGTCCCTTCCAACCAAAACCTTTCTATGATTCTGATTCTTTTCTAGCAAAACTAATAGAAAATGCTGTTTTATATCTGCTGTCCTATTTTTGATTGTTTCTTTGGTATATTCAGACTTTCACTGATTGATAAAAACATGAATCTTGCATTTTTATACAAAGGTAATTGATTTTCAACATTCATTTCCAAAGCAAAAAAAAAAAATTAATACTTTTTTTGTTAAAACTTTTTATAAATGATTGTGTTCTTTGCTACTGAAAGTTAATTAAGAACAACATTAATTTCTTTAAGCATCTCTTAGCCATAGCATTTCATTTATCCATTATAATGACAGAATTTACCATCTTTCATCACTGATGTCAGTCATTAGCTTCCAAGAACCTATAAGTTCAGTATAGTCTAATGTTTGAAAGTTAGGCAGAAATAGTGAAGTTTCTGTAAAAATAAAAAGGAAATAATATATGGTAATAACTCATTCAACATGAGAAATCTGTCAAAGGAATAGAATACTGAAATTTTATCACTTGCTTGGAGGAACATATCAGCTCCTCTGGGCTTTCCTTTGGGCCTGGTTCTGCTAATATTACTTGGTTCAGATCTTGCTAGTACCAATGTAAATCTTCATTAACTTTGTGCAAGATTAACTGTGTGTACTGATGGAGGCAGAAATGAAGTCAAATACCATGCAGTATCCTCTATAGGAGAGGAGGGAGAGCAGATCTTATAAGGTACAAGATGACATCTTGCTAGTATAAGTCTTGAGCTCATGTCCAGCCAGCAGAAACCATGGAAAGAGGAACTTGTGTCCATCAGTCTGCAGTCCCACAACTTTACCCTTGATAATAACTTCATGCACCAAAGAAAGGAAAGGAACAGACTCCCAACTTCTAGTACAGAGTTTCTTGATGTAGTGACATTTAAGGGACTACAGAGGTAAAGTAAGTGTGAAACTAGAGAAAATTAGACAGACTTTCAAAGTGTGACACTCGCTGATGATTTTTTTTCATCCTGTTTTCTCTCCCTTTGCTGTTGAGGACAGGAAGCAAGGGAGCAGCTGGATAAGCATTTGGCTGCTGACCAAAACTGCAAACAGAGGAAAACAGGGTCCCAGGCAATATGTAGGTGTTTGTACCTTTTCTTGATGAGGGTACACACTGACCTGAAGGGGGTCCACCTGTAGAACCAGCATCTACACAGCTGTTCCCATTCTATGCTAGCTGGCACTCACCATCTCTGTCCTCTCTCCTGGCTTTACAGTTGAGAACATCTGTCCCTTGACATTGTCCTCTTAGCACTTACAGTTTATGTGACCTGCCTGCCTCTCTCATTGAGACCCTGTTATCAGATATGTGTATTCATTCTTGCTCAGATGTCTGGTGCAATGGGCTTTGGGCGGAAAGAGAGGATAAAGCACAGAGTATAACTTGCCCACCCATGATGCCTTTTCTGCTCCTTACTGACTCTCTGAAGTTCTTTTGTGTCTTGCTGCTCTTTTACACCTTTAATTTGAGGTAGATCCAGATCAGTTGGTACCCATGGGCATGAACCTCCCCTCTCTGCCATCCCCTGCAGCAGCGTTTGTTCCCACGATCATCAGGGTTACCTTGCAGAAATGGTCCGCTGGGAATCAGCTTCACCAGCAACAGCACTGTAAGCTCCCCTGAAGAGATTAACCCTGCTAGTGGGAAATGGGGATCTGGTTCAACCTCCAAAATAATGTGGAATGTGGGATTTTCATAAAATCATAGAATCATGGAACAAACTGGATAGGAAGGGACATTAAGGATCATTCAGTTCCAACACCTTTCAATGGGCAGGGACACCTTTCACTTGAACACATTAAGGATCATTCAGTTCCAACACCTTTCAATGGGCAGGGACACCTTTCACTTGAACATGTTGCTCCAAGCCTCATTCAACCTGGCCTTGAACACTTCCAGGGATGAGGTAACCATGACTTCTCTGGGCAACCTCTGCCAGTGCCCCACCACCCTCACAGGAGAACATTTCATCCTAGGATCTCATCTAAATCTCTCCTCTTTCAGCTTAAACCCCTTCCCCCTCCTCCTGACACTGCAGTCGCTGATAAAAAGCCTCTCCTCAGATTTCCTGTAGTTCTCTCTCATTTTCATCAGCAGACCAGTACCATCCTTTAGTAGAAGTGATTATTATCAATGGTAAAATAAATGTTTAAATTTTCCACTTAGATCAAGATCCTCAAAAGTGTCAGAGCAAATTAAATGCCATCATGGTCCAGACGAGGCCACAAAGATGATGATTGAGGGCTGGAGCACCTCTACTATGAGGACAGGCTGAGAAAGTTGATATTGTTCAGCTTGGAGAAGAAAAGGCTCTGGGGAAACCTTATAGCCACTTTCTAGTACTTGAAGGGGGCCTACAAGAAGGATGAGGAGGGATATTTTACAAGGGTATGTAGTGATAGGATGAGGGGAATGGTTTTAAACTGGGAGGGGGAAGATTTAGATTAGTCATTAGGAATAAATTCTTCACAATGAGGGTGGTGAGCCACTGGGACAAGTTGCCCAGGGAAGCTGTGGATGGCACCTTCCTGAAAGTGTTCAATTCCAAGATGCCAATGGATGGCATCTGGAACAGCCTTGTCTAGTGGGAGGCATCCCTGCCCATGGCAAGGGGCTTGGAAATGGATGATCTTTAAGGTCCCTTCAGACACAAACTGTTCTGTGATTTTGTAAGCATGGTTCTGGCTGGTACCATGTCCACAGAATCATGTTTATCAAATAATTCAGAAGATCAGCCTCTTTTAAGCACTGTTTTCCATTTCTATTTTCTTCCATTCATTTTTGGTAGTGTAATAGTTCCATTCATATTCCCCTATGCCAATGGTTTTGAGTATGTGCTCAACACAGAACCACAGTTCTAAATTTTCTTTTCTTCACATGCCACTTTACCATGGAAAGTGTAGTCCTCTGGTGGTTATTTGCTCTTAGAAATACTGGAAGTGGAGACGTGAACTGGAAGATTTCCACACACAGAGATAACACACTGGGGTTACATTGCATTCATCATTATCATCATCACCATCCTATCTAGGCCAACAGGGTTGTCAAAATACTTCTCAAAGATCACCAGATAGCCTTTTTCTATTTATTTATATCCATTTTTTTCCTTTTTATTTCCCTGCTTTCCCCCTCCCTTTTTAATACCAATTAACAGATAGAGAACTGAGGCACAGAGAGTGAAATGATTTGTGACCCATCTAGCAGCAAAAATGACAAATGTGAGAAGGTAATTTGGTCTTCTGGGTACCTGCTGGCCGTGAGACATCACCACTCCCCTGTCCCATATTTAAGTCAGGCCTACTTAGACAGCCACAAAGCCTCTTGTTTTGCCTCTAACCCCCTCATGGTGAAGTAAGGATTTCTGTCCAAATTAGCATTTTGATTCTGGAGTGCTGAAATATCTGTTCTGACTTGTGGATGACAAAGAGCTGAAATAGCTTGATATACATTTGGAAGGCAAACTGAAACAAAAAATGGTGACAATCCAGTGGCGATTAAAATGTCTTTGTTGCTTTATTTGGTGGGTTCTGTTGGTGCTTGGGGAGACAAAAGCTGCCTGAATGCTTCCCTTCTACTTGAGAAGCTGGTATGACAGGAATTGACTTTAGGCAGTTCTGACATGCAGCTTAGCTCCTCTTTTTATCTTGTCTTTTCTATGCATACTCACGCACACCCTTTGGCTTGTACAGATCCCTCCAGCCTTACCAATCTTCTTTTTCCAACCTGTCTCCTTTACTTGCACATCCACCTTTCCATCCAAGAACCATAAGCACTTCTTCCTAAAGATAATCACTGCTCTACATTGAGTGTTACCTTCCCTGTTCAGATTTCACATCTAATCCTCTATCTCTACTTCAAAATCATGTGTGAGATTATATGTTAGCTTTCACAGTAGATGTACAGTCTTAAATTTGACAGCTATGAGTGCACCCTTCTCATTTTTATATAACTTTAATTTGAATCAAAATCACAACTTACTTCTCGTGGATTTTGTCCTGAAATTAATACTTGTGCCATATTTCCAACATCAGCTTTTGAACTCTTCCAAGTCAATATTAGATATAGGGTACAGGATCACTCTTCTTATTGAATAAGAAGGTGATGAGCTTACAGATAGATATGTGGGGATATTTGTGTCAATGTGATGAACCAGAACTCCAGATGCCTGTCCCAATGTTTGGGGTGGTTTTATGCACATGTTCTTTAAATTACCCTAGGATATAAGGGTATGTTTTTGTTACAGCCACACAGATGGAGAGGCGAAGAAACAAGGACCCACTGCCTCCTCCAGTCTTTATTTGAATTGTCATGACTTAATCCAGTGAGCAACATGTAAAAAAACCTAAGTCCAGGCAAACTTGAGTCTGACCCTCTTTAAACCTCAGCACATTGACTCCTGAATTCAGGGAGGCTGTGAGCTGCTTCTGTTCAGAGGGAGCTAGGTTTCGTAGCACAGCTAATAGTGTCTATCTCCAAATCACTTTTTGGATTCAGGCACCAAAGATATAAAGTGGACCCTCCACCCTTGAAGAGAAACACTATTATCTGTGCTCTTTTGTATTATGTGTTGTGCAGGGATGCATTCCACCTCTCTGTTCTTGTCTTTTTGCACACTTCCTAGTGTAGGGCTAAGCTAAATGCCACCACATAGCCCTTGATAATTCACCAAATAAAAAGGAAAAGTAAATATTATGATGGTGTGAACACTAAGTAGTAATGCACCTAATAAAATGTTTGCTGGTGAAGCTCTCTCACTTGCTAGCAAATGCCATGACCCATATTATTCAGTGTATATTAAACAAGCTGTCACCTAAACATATTTGTGAAAAATAGTACGGGATGAAAAATGCACTTCAGGTATTTAGATTTTTTTTTTTTAGCATTTAATATCTGCTTGCTGTATTTGCCAGAGACACCGTAAAGTGTTCTAGACTACAAGGACAGTGTCATCCTGTCAGTTACTGCACCCATATAGTGTCATTTCACAGCATGTCATGAATGCAGATTGTCCCTTTGTTTAGACATATTGCACAGCATAGCAAACTCATAATTTCTAAACTCTTAAGTACATCATAAAAATAAATACATTGATAATTATCTATAAAATTACCAACAGTGTTAAAGCACGAACTTTGAGTGTGCAAACTAATAATCTGTGGGGAGGAAGACATGGAAACTTTCCATCCTTTCCCTTCCCCAGTTCCAACAAAAAAGGGAAAAAAGGCTATAAGGTTTGGAATAAATTATAAAACCTCCTGCCCATGTACCCCTTGTTCAAATTCGATGTAGGCTACCAGGTAGGGAAGGTAATTAACTAACAGCTGTTCTGTGATCTGCGTGGGAGAAATTAGCTAATGAGTGTGGTCCATTTTCTTCCTAGCAGACAGATAACTGTATCTCATCTGGAACATGTCAGTGCCCTCCTGTGTGGTCCCACAACAGCCAAGGTCACCTCAGATCTGGAAATAGAACACCTCAAGGTGCCAGTACATACACGCATAGAAGGTCATTGGAAGAATGGAGAAGAAACTGCACCTTGTCCAGTGATGCAGGTCCTTCCCTGAGTGTGATGCCCGCTTTTCACAATGTGATGGAAGGAGGTGGGGATGGCTGATGGCACTGGTGTAAAAAACTGATGCCCAGGAGTAAGAGTACTTACCTGTCGCTCACTGCTACACTACCCTGTGCCCAGAATAATGCTTGGGGGAATTGCAGTCCATCTCATTTTCCCTGCAGGGAAGGCCTGAACCAGGAGGTCTTCACCTCAAACTAGTATTTAGGGGGGGAAGCTGTCAGTAAGGCAATCTCTCACTAGGGGGATATAAAATCAGACTGCAGATCCATAGTATACTCCCTGGCAGTCCTTTCACTTAATAGTCTTTAAGCTCAGTTGTCTTTGCATTTCAATAGCACTTCTTTTCACTATCCTATGTCATTTCTGCCTGCATATTCCTGGCACAGATGTTCCTGGCCTCCTCTGCCTTTACTTTTCATTATGAATGAGTGGAGGCAGTGTTGAAGAAAATACAGGAGTCTTTCCTGTCTCCAGCTTTGTGGCATTTGATTTTTCTGTTATTTTTGAACTACAGTACTTCACAAAAGTAAGTTCTTTATTTGATTTCTCTTTGTTTTAATTCATACTATGTGCAAGTTTAGGTGTGATGTGGTCATTGACTGCATGTCAGACTGGTAGACAATTCCCAAATCTATTCCTCGCTATTTTTCCCCATCAAATCTATCTTGGTTTGTATTCCACTTCTTTCCGGAGCCACTCAAAGGCATCATTACTCGAGAACTGTCTTTGGTCTCTTGAAATAGACTTAAATACTTTTTCAGTGAATAGGCAGACATTACTTCATATCTCAATAAAGTAAGTGCTGGTCTGACATTTAAATGTCATTTTGTCACAATCCTGACCTATATATCTTTGTTCCTATGAAAAGCTTCAAGGCTGATGTCATGTTAAAAGGATTTAAATCAATACTAAAGGAGGAAAAAAAAAAGAACAATTGTATGACTCATTCTAGGGACTATTTTTTATAAACACAAAGAAGTGGTGTTTCTTGTCCAAACTTAATATTTATTAAAGATTAAAAACACATCTTAGGAGACACAAGATGAACTTTGTAAGCCCATAAAGTTGTATTAAGAAAAAATATATATATAATTGAGTGAATTCTCTAGTGTTATACGTGGTCATTGAGTAGAGAAAAAAAATTCTTTTCTTTCCTAGCATCAGAAAACAGTGAAAGCATCATCACAAGTATCAAACATTCCATGAAATCACTGAAAGGAAATTCAGTGGAATTCAGCTTATTTTAGGACAAATCAGCGACTCCAACAAAGAGACAAGAAATTCTGCAAGTGATATCTAAGTTCTGATCTAATCTAGATTAATCTGTCCAGAGATACAACTTGGGGTGTTTTCCAGAATTAGGGTCTGCACAAGGGAAGAAGGACAACTGAAACTGTAGCAATCAGAGGAGATCCAGAGATGAAATCTGATTACTACACAGAAGCAAAATGAAAACAGCAGGGTTTTGTTCACTTCAGTAGGATAACATGAAAAAAAGCATTTATTTGTGTTTGCCTGTAATCCTTTAAAATAACAGGAAAGAAATATTTAACTACATGAACAGCTGTATAAGTTATACTGTGATTATTCTAGTCATTTTCCAGATTACACAGGAGTAAATATAGATCATAGTAATCTTTTTTAACATTTACCTCCTCATAGGCTCTGTGTTTCACCTCCTATCTTTGCAATATCACTTGCAACCTTCTTTCTTCTGTTCTTCATCCAGTTGGCACTTTTTACATTCTATATGTGCTGGCAGGGAAGATTTGCATTTTGAGACAAAAGCAAATTTAAGTGCAATGCACCTTTGTAACAGACTTGGCTCATTTTCTAATCCATGAGGGCATGAAGTGCTATAAAAATTGCTGGACTCACCTGTTTCTCTAAAAATGCCCTTGAACAGTAAGATGTGTCCCATAGTATTTAACTGTTCTTGTTTCTCTTCTATACTCAGTTTCAAGGTGTTATGGAAATGGTTAAAACATTTTCTTGAACTATCTTTTCCATAAAAGTTGGAAAAAATTGCAATGCACGTAAACCTAGTGAAAGGTTTATTGGAGGGTTTGTATCATTAGGTGCTATTTTCCTCTATTCTAGGATGCCAGGTCTGGAGAGGAGATATTTGTAGCTAATCTTCTTGTAAGGTCCAGCTAAACATTAAAAGCTCATACCTCTGCACTGGCTTCAGTGTTATTCCCTGGGATGCTGTGAAGTGTCCCTTCGAGGCTTCTCCTCTGCATAAGGCAAGTTAGCTGATGGTGAACATTATGTTGTGTCCATATGCCACAGTGTGCAGGGGAATATGTGCAGTTTTCATGGGAGAAATGACCAAGGCATCTCTATGTCCTAATGACCTTGTGAAACCACAAATCCAGTTGTTGCAACCCTGTGTTGTGAGTGCATTGCAGCTGGGATTTCAGACATTAGCTAATATGAATTGAAAATTACCCATAGGTCTGACTGTGTTGAGCAGGGAGGTATGACCTATGTACCAATGTAATATTTTCATTACAGGGTGCATGTGGTGAGTACTGTAGGATTATGGAATGGTTTGGATTGGAAAGGACCTTAAAAATCATCCAATTCCAACCCCTCTGCTGTTGGCAAGGACACCATCTACTTGATCAAATTGCTCAAAGCCTCATTCAGCTTGATCTTGAAAACTTCCAAGGATGGGGCATCCCCAACGTCTCTGGGTAACCTGTGCCCGTGCCTTACCACTCTCACAGGAAAACATTTCTTCCTAATATCCCATCTTAATCTCCCCTCTTCTAGCTTAAAACCATTTTCCCTCAATCTATTCCTGCACTGCCTGATGAAAAGTAGTTATAGGTTGTGCTTTTAATGACAAATAAAACCTCAGCGTGGGGTGTTTGCAAATAGGAACTGCTAAGCACGACAGAAAGTCTTACATATGAAACAAAAGCAATCAGTGTGCAGAATGTGCATGAAGGAGTAATTTACATGTTTATAAGAACCTATAAACCTTTTTATTGTATACAAATAGGTTTTCAGCTTGTCTGCCTCTGAATAAGTCTTAAATAATAAAATTTATTTCGCATGATTGGTTATATGACTCCAACCCAGGCAGTTTAAATCACATCTTGTGTCCATTTTAAGAAGCAAACCAATTTTATAGCTTTGACATCATGTACCATGTTAAGTTTGATCCATAATGTAGTGGCGGCTTAGTTCTGTTAGCCATGAGGTCTGTATTTTTAGTGTCATTAAAACAGCCTAGAGCATAGGAGGATAAAGCTGTTCATTCAAGAATAGTAAATTACTTTTGGTCACCCAATAAACATATCTGGCTATGGCTCGCAAGCAGGATGGCAGATGAGGATGCTGTCACTGTATGTGCAGAGAGATTCCTTCTATTCACTATCAGGAAATTTTGCAGGAAATTCCTGTTTTCTTCATTGAAAGTTGTGTTTCTCAAACTCTCCTTGCTTTGAGTGGCAGACTACAACCCAGGAACAACCTTTTCAAGGATAGAGGTAACAAGAAGGGCTGTGCAGGCATATCCATATAATTGTAAAGGGAGATTACATTTTGTTACTATCTCTAGACTTTGTCAGATTATTTGATAGGCCTGTTTTTATTAATGCGTTTATAATGGATGGTGAAAGGCAGATGGAATTTGGATAAATTTTCCTTCCTAGTGCAGTATAGTAAGTTAATGTGCTCTAATTTATTATGCACTATAAATGCAATATTTTTTATTCCAAGAATATCAAAACAAGTTTTGGTATTCTTTTTCTGTTTGAAACAATGAAAATGAGATGTGATAGCTCTTTATTTTCCCATTCAGGAAGAACTGCAAGCACCAATACATCTCCCTAACAGATTGGCAGAAAAAAAACAAAGACCTGACTACTGAGCAGCCCCTCTTCTCTTTCCATGCTGGCTGTTTCCATGATGCAGAGTCCCTCAAACTGCCATCTCTCTTCACGCTTATCAACCTCAGACTGGAACTGAAGGGAAGGGGGGGATTATTCCTCTCCCTGAGGACACTGGTATGAGCAACAAGCAGTCAGTCATAAAAGATGCAACCAGAAAAGCAGAGGAGGAAAATGACAGTGGCACTTCTTAAATACTGAAGAAGCTATTCTAAGACAGAAGCTGAACTGTGTTGAAAATGTTAGAAGACAAGTGGCTGGATACAGTCAGTTTCTTTTAGAGAAAATAGTATTTTTCACAATTGTTAACACAGTATTTAATTTTTTGTGTGTATTTGTTTCTTCTTTTCTCTTTCCTAATGTTGCTATGATATTTGAGATTGGCTACACTGGTTCTTCTATACTTTTATTCTGCTTATTCATTTTTTTGTTCAAACTTCTTGCAGTTCCCTAGGAGAAAAAGAGCATCACCTAAGCATTGCAATCTTTTATGCTTGCTTTGTACCACTTGCTTCTTCTAAGCGACCATTTCATACAAGTACTTCTTGGGTAAATACCAATTACTCCTTTCATTATATTTCAAACTTGAATATATTTGAGATACATCATGCCTGATGTTAACTATCTGATTCTGTTCACTGAAGGAAGCAGCCTACACATTATCTCAGTTAAAAGCCACGTGCATCCACTTACTGATTCATGTTGCCATGCATTGAATTTGATCACGTATTATTATTTTATGTCTATTCTGGTTTATGTCAAGATTACACAGTGAATGAATTATTCTGTTTCTTACATTTCCAGCTTCAGTGTTACAAGTAAACTGCCATAATTCTCTCTGTATGCAGTGAGTGCGTCAGATGCAGTTCTTCATACTGGGGGTTCTAGTTTTTCAAATAATTTATTTCTATTACAAAATTCTTTGAGTATAAAATTGAGATATGTCTACAGTAAGAGTAACCAATGCTTTTTTGGCTAATGTAAAGACAAGTCAAAAAGGCAAGAAAATTTACTTTTGCTTTACATTTGCAATTCCCAGGTACATCCAGTCATTTTAAGACTGTATTCTTCAGAAATGGCTTTTGACACATTATCTTGCTGGTGAAGCCTGTGTACTTAATGAGTCAAAGGGAACCAGTTTCCAGAAACATCAGATATTTTGCATGGACATTCATCATTATCATTATCACCAGTCATCCTAGTGAACATCAGGAAAGCTGCATATTAGTCACTGTGAAAGGTGCTATGTTGAACTATACATCACTGCTACCTTCTAATAGATGTATTTTTGAATTCTGGAAAATGAGAATAAGACACTTTTTCAAGTCCACAAGCATTCACCCTACCAAATCAACACTGATTCCTTGCCAGTTCATTATGGTGGCTGTGAGGGAACCTTTAGGAAGGGGACCTTTAGGTAGTGAACATGTTTGTCCTTGCTTGCACAGAGGAGTCAGCAGCTGGAGTTCATGGCTGCTACATGCTGAAGCATTTAGCAGTCCCACCTGAGTAGGCTATTTAGCAGCATTGCTATAGAGTGAAGGAGCTCAGTGGCAGTTCCCCATCCCATCTGTGCTTCAACGCGCTTCTCTCCAAACCCCTGAGAGGCTGTAGACTTAGTGCCTGAAAACTTCTTAAGCCAAATAACTCTGCCAATGCATGCAGCGCTGAGACTGTATTTTCATTTTGCTAATGCTGCTGCTGCAGTTGTTGGCAATTGCTATGGTACAGAAGTTAGGGCAAACAGCCAAACAGAAGATAATAAAGGTCTTTGAAAGGCATTCCTTCCAAGTGAAGGTATGTGCTCATTATAAGTCTGTCCACACACTGATCTGAATCACTGGAGAGATTGTCAGTGGTTCTGGGGGAAATGCAAGAAATCCTGAAGTCACTGAATTAGCAGGAAAACTGGAAAGGGGTTCTTTACCAGTGACAGGACAAGCTGAGACAGTTTTAAGCTGAAAGAGGGGAGATTTAAATTAGAGATCAGGAAGAAAAGTTTCCTGCAAGGATGGGGAGGCACTGACACAGGTTGCACAAAGACAGGTTGTAGATATCCCATCCCTGGAGGTGATCAAGGCCAGGTTCAATGAGGCTTTTATCAACCTGACGCAGTAGGAAATGTCCCTCCCCATGGCAGGAGAGCTGGAACTGGATGATCTTTAAGGTCCCTTCTGACCCAAACCATTCCCTGATTCTATGAGAAAAGCATAAGGCCAGGCCCAAACTTAGGTTCTTTGGGTTACCCACATTCTTAAGTAGACAGACTTAAATGTGTCAACATCTTCAGCACATAAAATACATCAAAGATTTTTTTGTCATTATTTTGTCATTCCAAAGGTTTTTCTATACCAGGTCCTAATAGCAGAGTGAGTCTCAATTCATATCTGCTTGCCTCCCCTTAATTCTTGATGCCACTATATCCATATAAGATCTGATGGGGATTTTGTAGTAGTCACAGATAAATCATTTTGAATTACATTTGGAAGAGCTCAGTAAACAATTATTCGAATAATAGATCATTCTTTGCTAATTTGATTGAATTTTCTTGGCTATCATTCAAGTGGGCATCCACAAAAGCTACAAAATGAGAAACAGTAGTTTAAAAATATGCTAGCAGGCACCTGGAAAATCATATGTGATGTCAAACAACAGTAGACATTCTGCATTCTTGAGTAATCTGGGGCTTATAAAAAGATTTGTACCTGTACTGATTTTATAACCTGGATAAACAACACTAAAGTCTTACCTCCTGGAGAATTACAAGAGGCAATTATCTTTTGGTTGGTGTGCACAGTAGCCATATCATCCTTGTGCTAAAGTTATGGTCACTACAGTCACATAGTATAGCTGTAATTCAATAGGACTCAAATGTTGATGAAGGTCAGTGAATGATCAACCTCTGATTATTCCTGCCTCTTTTTAAGACCTCTGCAAAGGGCCTAAAAACCCTTTTGCTCATTGACCCTTTCTGCAGCTGTGTAGGTCAAGTCACAGCTGTTTTTCATGTGGGCTTAGTTTGTGGAGCAGCTGAATAAAAAAATCTGACCCAGAAACCTGACAGCTCATGCAAAACAAGTCACCTCCCTTTACTGCTAACTGCTCTGACTTCCTCCCTAACACTCAGAATGTTTCTTCCCATCTGTTTTACTTCACGACTTCTTTCTATATTAACCATAGTTCTCTGCTGTGCAGTGAAAAGTGAGAACTTGCCTTGGCATCCTGTCTTCACGGTACTGCTGTTCTTACTGAATTCAGTCTCAGTGATTCATGCTGGCTAGATTCACATGTAAGTACTCATCTAATAAATCAATTTATGTGTATCTCATTGAAACTGACATATTAGCATCAGCTCAAGTTCCTTACTTTACTATGCAGATATAAAAAGTTATTTCCTAAGCAAGCAGATTCAGAAATGATAGCAAAGTCTTCTATGGTGCTACAAAAAGTGGTTTCTGCAGTCTGTTGCCAGTGTGGCAAAAATACATAAATCAAGGAGAAGAGGAAGTTGTCAGAAGACACCAGTGGTGATGGTAGTAGTTGGCTACAACTCCTTAAGAGAAAATTCTCTGGTCTGGGATTCTCCTGACTACTGAAATGTACTGTCATTGGGACTGACATATTGTAATCTCTTAAGCCCTCTACTGTAAGCATCCACTTGTTCTTTTTGCCAACATTAGAGGTTTTACATAGGAAATCAGAAAGAAATGAAATCTTAACAAAATTTTTATTGAAGTCTTTTTAATGAACTATTCTGATATGGATAAAAAGTATAAGGTGTCAGCAATTCAATATAGCTTGGAAGGGGGTACATCCTTTTATTACTAATAAAAGCAAAGACAGAGGAAAGAAAGAAATGGAAAGGTAAGTATGGATTGTCTGGGAATTAAGTTTATTTTATAAATGAGAGTCCTAATAAATTATTAATTAATTATTAATTAATTTAGGATTTATTAACACCAAAATTTTAACATATTTGCAAGGTTAAGCTTTGATAATTATGCATTAGATGTCTTTATTGTTGTGCTTTTTAATCAACAGAATAACTATCTTAACTGTACAACAGGGCACAGCCCCATATGTAATGACAAATAAACGTGTAAACCCAGCAGTTTCAGGAATAATAGGCTGTTTGAGGATTTTGGTTTGGTGCTGTTTTCTCACAATTATCTCAGTGATATCTGTCATTCATCTTGTACTTGATAAACCAAAGGGGTTTGTAAGTTGCATAAGAAACTGCTGAAGGTTTTACTTTGTTGGAAGAGCTACTGATTTTCTCTGTCAGGAGTGTTGAACTTGCATTGTGGCTTGTGTCTGTGATGCAAGAGTGCAGTATTTCTTATTTTAACTTTAAGAACTTCCATGTGGCTGTTTGGAAGGAGACGGATAAAGACCCATTAAACACTTTACATTTTAAAACAATATGTGTAAGCAAACATGACAGAGAAAGATTAACTCTTTTCCCAGTTTTGTATATGTTGGATTAATGATGCGACTAAGGTGAGGAATGACTGTGTAAAGAATAGCAACATTATATTCCACAAAATCATTGCATAATGAAGGATGATCAGAGGGCTGGAGCACCTCCTATACAAAGACAGGCTGTGAGAGTTGGGATTGTTCAGCTTGGAGAAGGGAAGGCTCTGGCGAGACTTTATAGCAGCCTTCCAGTAATGATAGGGACTTGCAGGAAAGCTGGGGAGGGGCTCTTTATTAGAGAATGCAGGGATAGGATGGAGGGGAATGGGCTTCAGCTGAAAGAGGAGAGATTTAGAATGGATATTAGAAAGAAATGTTTTGCTGTGAGGGTGGTGAGGCACTGGCCCAGGTTGCCCAGAGAAGTCGTGGATGCCCCATCCCTGGAGGTGATCAAGGCTAGGATAGATGAGGCTTTGAGCAACATGATCAAGTGGAAAGTGTTCCTGTCCATGGCAGGGGGGCTGGAACTGAATGAGATTTAAAATCCTTGACCCAAACCATTTTACGTTTCTATGATTAACTCCTCTTCAGAAGCTTATAGGACCATTACCGTTCTAGTAAGAGAAGCACACTGAACCCATTTCATGTGTCTTTTCCTACTTATTGGGTGTCCCTAGCAGCTTTCAGATATGTTAATGGCTGGTACTGGAGCTGCAAAATCTCTAAGGTGGGGAAGGAAACTTAACCACAGTTCAACCAAAGAGACAACATCTTTGTGTTTGACCAGCACCAGAACATTGACTGCTATTTAACTTAACTGCATGTATGCCTGTGATTCTTCAGATACTTGCCCCTTTCCCCTTTAAGACTGCTCCACTGGCATATTACCACTGACTGTATTTAACAGTCCCCCTGCCCTTGCCATGTATAGTATATTATAACTGACACGTCAGTACGATTGTATTAAAAAAGAAGCTTTGAGGATTGTCTTGTGGATGAAAGGAAAGTGGACAGCAATGCCCTTAAATTTTATGGTCAGTGTTACAACAGCAGAGTTTCTTTTCTGGGGCTAAGTGTTGTCAGAACCTATCTTCAGCACAAATCTTTTCTTATCAGCTGAGGACATGGCCCTTTGAGTACAGGACACATTCCATCAGCTCCTTAGCTATTTCCACATTCTTCTCTTTAATGACATTCCCCTTTTCACAAAGAAATTTCTCATAGATTTTTCTCCATTAAATACCAGATTTTTTTCTTAATGCTTTAGGGAACATTTTATCCAGAAATCATTATCTAAAGAGGCATTTGCACTTTCTCTTAGTGAAGCATAGTTAGATTTAGTTATGACATATTAATTAACTATGAAAAGGAAAAAAATGATACTAAAGCCAGTTAATAGGAACTAGCTTGCATTTGTGTGGTTCAAGGCTAGCGTTGCTGGGAGCAGGAGGTCTGCAACCATCCTGACTGGAGCAACGAGCAGCCCATGGCTCCCAAGGAGTGCAGTGACTGAAGAGGCAAGTGAGAAATGAGGGAACACACTAAATTATCCATTGAATCCAATTTATGTTGATTCATAATATTTGATCTAAATTCATAAACTTAAATTTTGCCTCTTTCTATGAAATCAGCATGGGACATATCGTGTGAAAAGAAAATTAGTTTCCCTGTTGCTGTAGCATTTTTTTTTCATGTTGTTCGTAGTTTGTTTATTTTTATAATGATGATATTGCAGCAGCAAATTTATTTCTAACTAGTAATTCTGCCTCAGTACTTATAAGCTGCAGTAACACCCACCTGTTGCTAAAGGTCATAAAAAGGAAATGACGTAGGCTATTTTTTTCAGTGCCACATACTTGTACATCTAAACTTGGTAGTTGTTTAATAACCATGACTTACATAATTGGATCTGTATGGGTAACATTTTCACATGAATCTTGCTTTGGTACGCTGACCAACCAATTCATTGTTCAGCACATGTGAACCCCTTTCTTTTTAAACTTTTAACAAGCACAAGCTCAGCCTTTGGAAAAAATCTTAAGAGACTAAAGGAGCTAAAATCCCTCCAAAATGTCAAACTGTTGCACAAGGCTGAGTAGCCTGTTGGCTGGAGCACTGAGCTGTGATTCTGGAGAACTGGAGCCTGCACCAGCTGTGCTATATGATTTACAATAAATTGTTTAATACCTCAGTACCTTATTATAGCAAGTTCTTAGAACAGAAAGTCTACACTATATTGCAGTGCTTGGCACAATAGGACTTTAGATAGGGATGAGATCTCCATTGGAACTGTAATCTAAGTAATAAAAATCAATCTGAAAACACAAGAAAGCTTTCTTGTTGCACCAGTGCAAATATCTGTGGCATCTAAATTGAGGCAGAATGTATCTTGGGTGCCCTGGTATCACTGATTTATCTCTCCATTAAGTGTGAATTTCTAAGTTAACTGCTGCCCACTCACTGATGTTCTTCAGGACTCAGCTGGCGAATGACAAAAAAACCAACTTACATTCATGTTGCAAAATCTTAATCTAAATAGAACTTTAAATATTTGTAAGGCCTTCTATAGCAACAAATATGTTTGTTCTCTTTTCACCAGAGGAGGACTGGAATAAAGGAGAAATGTAAATTGCTCTTTATGCCAAATTTCAGCACTGAATCCACCAGAGACATTGTTGTTCTAGAAGCGGGTAGACTAGGCACAGAGAAGCTATCTTTCTTTCCTTCTTGATGGGATGTCAAGTGGATTTCTGCATCTGTGCTAGAAAAATACATGTGTTGCCATTTGAGGACTCTAGAATATGAATACTTTTTGTCTGGCCCTACTCTTTCACAAAGAAGCTCGTCTCCAAAAAGTACAGGAAGAGCAGGATAGTTAATTGATAGGCTTAGTCAAGGAGCTTAAAGTGATTTCTCTTTAAGTGTTCTGTGCCATGCAGGGCCAGACCATTTTTTTGATTAATGCTTTTATATCAGAAATGCTTTCCTTACATTTAAATTCTTGTTGGAGTAAAGTAGAAATTTACTCTTCTTTATATCATTGTTCTCTCTTAGCAGTGGCTCTGCTTCATGATGAACTGGATTTTTTGTTGTTGTT
>WAAB01011540.1:2588-45366 GCA_013389865.1 Piaya cayana | reverse complement strand
AAAGCTGAATTTTTCACAGTGCTTTTTTTTTTTTTTTAACAGTTTCAAGACTTGGGGCTTTAAATAGTACACCCCTAAAAGTTTGAAGCTTCTGATAACATCCCAACTTTCCAAAGATAGATTGGATTAACAGTTTCAGAAGGCAACCACTTTTCTGAAGTTTTCAATCCAAGAGGGGGTGACCTGACAGGCANTTTTTTTTTTTTTTAACAGTTTCAAGACTTGGGGCTTTAAATAGTACACCCCTAAAAGTTTGAAGCTTCTGATAACATCCCAACTTTCCAAAGATAGATTGGATTAACAGTTTCAGAAGGCAACCACTTTTCTGAAGTTTTCAATCCAAGAGGGGGTGACCTGACAGGCAGCCCTTGCCCTGTCAAACCGCATGACTTTGCTGCAGTGAAGTGCAGCTCTCCCATCCCATCTGAGATCTGACCAGCTCTTGCTCCAAAGCACCCAGAGCTGATGATTAAAAAGGCCTAAGGGGGTCTGAATAGAACGAAGGTTAATAGATGCTGCTCTGGGAGTAACCAGGGCTGTCAGGGAGCGATTAAGCTGCCGAATAATCTTCCACCTGGAGCTGTCAGGCCGGTATCTAGTGTTTCATTTAAAGAAGGAGCTCTACATTCCTGATGAGTAAATGACAGAGAAGATTTCAATTAAAGCTGCTCTGCGACTCAAATCCTGACATATCCTGATGCTTTACTTTCAGTCCTCCTGCTGTTCTTCGGGGGACGCCAACCCATTAATAACACATTTTAAGATGTAGATGGGGGGGGCTGGCTGCAGCTGATTAGCAGGTAGCCATCAGTGGGTAGGGGGGGCGCACCTTTCCGTACTGCGAATTGCCATTACTATAGATATTTGGATGGGACAGGAAAGGAGTTTAAAGCTGCTAATTTGAGGGAGCAGTTCCTGCTATTACATCTGTGCAAGGGGAGGTGGGGCCTGTGCAAGGAGTTACCGCAGTGCTGTTAATGCACCAGGCTGGGGGCACGGGAGCTTCCACCTGCAGTAAGATATCCCTTCACTTTCCCAGAGTTCAAAGCCAATACCAAATGCTTCACAAACTTGACTTGCAGTTAATGCTGAGTGCCCTGAGTGAGGGCAAGAAAGGTGAGAGAAACTATTTAGCTAAATGCAAAATGTTTTCCTTGACAATATATCTTATTTTGAATTTAGCACAAATTAAGAAATGGTTAAGTACTGTGAAATCAAAATGAAAGCTTTCATTTTGGGTCAAACAGGATGTTTCAGTTAATTGAAGGTGAGTACTTGTTCCTTTTCACTCAT
This sequence comes from Piaya cayana, assembly GCA_013389865.1. Classification (NCBI taxonomy): domain Eukaryota; kingdom Metazoa; phylum Chordata; class Aves; order Cuculiformes; family Coccyzidae; genus Piaya; species Piaya cayana. The sequence continues at coordinate 44,073 of WAAB01011540.1, read as the reverse complement.
TACAGTGGAAAAAAATGTTTCAGGTCAACACCGAACTGCTCTGCTTTGTTTTCCAAATGAACTGAAAAATCCATTACGCTCACAGCTGTACCTGCAATATCTCTGCTGCTCTGCTCCTGAGGTCTCCTATGGAGCTGTCAGCAAAACATAAGATAGAAGGCAGATTAAATTGTATTTTTTTGTGTTTCTTGTTCTTGTAGACATGAAAGCGAACCACACCTCATAATCAAACCTGAACCTCCCTCCGGAGTCCCATTTCAGAGTTTTGGAAACTCATATCTGACCTTTATCTCTAGAAAGCATTCAAGTGAAATGAAGCTCAGGATTTTGCCCCTCATCCTACCTCATATCTGTATTTTTTAGTGTAAAATAATATTCGAGGGGACATGGCTGCATCCCTGTTACTGTAGGCCATGGAAAAAATTAAAAACTCAGATGAATCCACAGAATGTTTCTGTTCCCTGCCTGTGTCTCTCTCCTCTCAGCTCTGCTCTGATGCCCCTTCCTGCTCCCACAAGCCTGCACATCACTAGCTGTGCTGTGACATCTCTGACCATCAAATGCCACCAACACCCCAGTGCAGGGGCTGGATTTTCATTCTGGGTCACATGGAATTTCTTTCATGCCTTGGCGAAACAGACTCACAGTAGGAAGTCTTAATGAGAAAAGGACTGTTTATGTGCTTTCAGAGTGGCTGGCTTGAAGAAAACAGCCTTTGGGACAGCTGATTGGGAAGGTTTCTATGTCATAGGCATTTGTTCATTTTGAATATTTTGGGTATAATTTGATTCTACGCATGGGATAGAGGGGGATGGGCCTTCCTATGGGTTGAAGGTGTCCAAGTCACTGTTTGCTCAGTTGGAGAGTGGCTGCTGGAGCAAAAAGATAATTTAATAAGGTATCTCCATGCAAATAATACACTGCGTCAGAGAGATATTTCACACGTATCCATGTCTCTGCGTTTCAGTGGCTTCTCTGTATCTCCCTGCTCTGCCTCAAGTGTATTGGGACTATTTCAGGCTGCAAAGGACTCAGAGCGCTGTTTGCTTTTTTACAGCCAATTTGCCCCCTGCAAAGGCTGGTTTCTCATGCTAATGCATAGCAACACGCTCCTGCATTTGCTGTACAGCCGTGCTACTCTTGCACTCTGTTCTGCACTGCCTTGTGCCACCTTCTGGTTAATCCCTCTTCTGCTGAACCAGCCGCCCTGGGGCTGCTCTGCCTGCAAGATCACAGCAACAGAGGCAATGACTGATTGTCTTGTGAACATGATGTAAGTCAGGTGAAAATCGTTTCCCCACTCTGTTAAACTTGAGAAAAATGGATCTCAAGCTGTTTTGCTTCTTAGGGAGCAGCCCAGCGTGTTTCTACCACGTTCCCATTCACCTCAGTGCAAAAGTGATTGGAAAATGGGTGGCAAACACTGCCAGGTGCAAACTGTGGATGAAGCCAGTCAAAGTTTACAAGGTGGACGTGGAAACAATCTTCTTTTTTCCTTTGCACTGTGACAGCCCAGGTTGGCTGAGAACATCCAGATTTACATCCATGTCCCTCTTTTAAGCACCTCTGAATTCATCCCCATCATCAGTCACTGCATACAACAAATCTCAGCTGAGAAGAGTAAACCCATGTTTGGACTTTGCTGTCTTTCCCACTTGCGGTCTGCAAAGGGACGCACATGAAGTGGTACCTCTGAGCTGGTTCTGAACCCTGGGAAATGTTGTCTGGAAGGAGCATGATTTTCTGACTCACTCTTTCCTCTTCACTGGGCTCTAGAAGCTCCGGCACAAATTTACTGCCTTGTTCTCTCTGCTGTCCATCGGGTTTTACCTTAATGAGCGCTTGGAGGGTCATTCACCATTACTTTGCTGTGCAGAGGGGCACAACCTCAGTTTAAGATTTAAGACCAAGGCCCCCTGATGCAAGTTTTGTTCCTGCTATAACTTTGACTTTGTGAACAGCACTTCTGTATAGAGCCCTGCAAGGAAATTTAATTGATTTTTTCCTAGCTTTTAATGATGCTGTGCATGTAGGGCCAGAACTGTTCTGTGAGATTTTAAGTTATGTCAGGCTGGATTCATGAGAGGAGAGCAAAATTTGGAGCAAGTGTACTGTGGATTTTGCCATACACCTCCTGAGCCTAATCAGTGGAGGTTAGAAAGCCAGGGACAGAGGTTTTCATTTGGTTTACTCATCTAGAGCACAGAAAGAAGGAAGAAGTGGTCCAGAATTTGGCTAGCATCTACATTTGCCTTTTGTCTACATAAACATTTGAATGATAATAAATATCAAATAATTCTAGTGATAATTGCTGTCTGTTATTTTTAGAAAACTATTTGTAGAAGCAGAGGCAGAGCTGAGAACTTCTTTCCAACAGGCTCCTGGAGACTAAAATCTCTCACACATTTTAGAAAGCAGCAGTAGGAAATGCTTTGTAAGCTTATTTTTCCCCTCACCCTCTTCTCGTGTCTCCTCACAGTACCTTAATCTTGACCTTCATAAGGTCTTCCATTTGTTCAGTTTCTTACTTCTCAAATGCCTCCTGTCCTGCTTTTCTTGTCTAGGGCTGCATCTGCCCTATTGAACTATGAGTTCTCAGAGAGAAATGTGCTATTCTACCTGACGCAAGGCCAAAGCCAGACCTGCTGATGGAAAAAAACAGTGCATTTACCATGAGTATACTAGGGGTTCATTCCACTATGCCTTTTCCCAAGGCATGCTCCTTTTCTGGAACAAGTGCATTTCCAGCATTCCCATCACATGCTCACACGATAGTCATAAAACAGGCTTTGCTGTCTCCACCACAATGCAGCTTTTACAAACACTCTGTTAAGAAAGGTTTTCAGCCTGTCGCTTGCAGGGAAGAGGCTATGGGTGAGGTACAACAGCAGGTGGGATGCTACAGGACCACCACGTATCCATGGCAGCTTCTCCCAGGTTTCTGAAGCAATTTTCAAATCTTATTTTTGTCCTCCAGTGCAGGTCAGGAGGAAAGGACCATCGAGGTTTAACTGACAACCAGCCAGTAAACTAAAGAGTAGCTACTGCAGCACTGGCTTCATCTACACATCCTGTATTGATGAAGCCTTGTACAACGGATTCCAAGAGATATATTATCTGTAGCAGAAGCCTCCCCTCCTGGATACAAGGTGTTGCCGATTTTGTTTTTTTTCACTTTGCAGCTCCCTCACACCACACACCGCACGTTACCACTGATGAATTCAGTCCCAGGGATGTGCTCATAATTTTAGGGAGTAGGAGAAGCACACACAGGAGCTCCAGCTGTGCCTTCCTCCTGTGTCTGTGAATGACGCTTGCATTGTACCTGGGAGGTAAGCAGCATATTATACATAATGAGGGTTTGTTGCAGCCAGTTATTTTGCTCTGTCACTCTGTCCTGCTTTATTTTGTGCGTGTCAGCAAAGGAGAGGCAGGATTTATAGTTGCTTCTCATAGCTTCCAACACCTACCTGTGCAAGGGAAGCTTTGTTCCCGTGTGCCATGCTACACAGAGCAAAATTTAACAAAAGCTGATACATAGGCTCCAAGTGATGATACTAAATGGAGCCTATTTTTAATAAACTTGAGAATAAAGTGTGTGTGTGTGAGAGAGAGAGAGGAAGGAGAGGTGGGTGTGGGATAGAAAGAGTAAGAGGAAGTGAATTCCCAGTGATCATTAGCCAGCGGACTCTCTTTGACATGCAGGTCTTTGTGAATGCGCTTGTTGGAAGTTTAGTGGTGGAGACAGTGCACCTAATGGGATCTCCAGGGAGGCATCTTCTCGCCTGTGGATAACAGGCTGCGAGACAAAGCTGTCAGCTTGTTCTGATTTACTTCCCTCTTGCAGCAGGGAGATAAAAGTTTGCACTTCTTGTAGTAAAGCAGGCAACAGGACTTCTTATGGCAACACTACATCAAAAAAACCAAAAAGGTGCAGGTGACTTTAGCCAGGCAGGATGGAGAAGGAGAAAAATGAACCAACTAAACCAGCTTTGTATCTCAGGCCCAGAAAACGCCCACTGCATCAGATTTGTTTACTAAGAAGTACAGCCTATAGCTCTCCAGCTTAGTGCCTAGAGGAATGAGTATCGAAAGAAGTTTCTCACAGGAAAATCCCCAGGTGAAAAATTCTGTCACGTAAGAATATTTATTTGTAATTGGATTTCTACATGATAAGTTTAGATTTTTTTTTTACCCCGAACATGATATGGCAAGGTGAGAGTTAAAGAGGGACTTTGCAGAATCTGCTTTTATGTTCTGCTTCCTATTTCCTGTGCAGCTTCAGCCAAACAAGTACCTCTTTGCTCCTCTCCTCCCTCCCGGCAAGGCATTGCGGCATGTTCACAGCTGGGGAGGCTCTTGCAGAGATGTTTGTTAGAGCCTGAGGGACGAATGAACGTGACAGTAATGGAGACAAGAGAAGTAACTCAGTAAGAGTTATAGGCTTGCAAGTGCGGCTAACTAAAATGTAAGGTCACAGTTCCAAGTATATTATAATCCCCAGGGGAAGTACCTTGCTTCTAATATTGTTAGTAGCAGTGGCTAACAGGGATGAAAGGGCCATAGCCAGGGCTAGCTCATGTGTTCAGTGGCTTGGAGAGAGTTAAAGTTTTCCCTGTAAAGCAAGGAGTGCAGGGGATGCACAGGTGACTGCTAAATTCACACCATTCTCAAGAAAACACCCCTAAGATAAACGGAGAGTGAGACTGGAGGTGGTACCAGGGCCAGAGTACATGCTTGGATGGACGCTTGGTCTCAACCTTCATGACTCTTTCTGCATCCCCAAGAAAGAAAAATCTTAAAGCAGATATGACACCAATTGAGGCCAGATAGAGAAAACAAGAGGCCAAAGGGGAGGTGACATCCGTCTGTCCTCATCTCTCATCTTCTCCAACAGCATGTCCTGAGGGAAAACCAGAGGATGACCAGCGTCATCTGTAAGCAGGGAAAGTGGAGGTGATCTCCCTAGGGGCGACTCACTGAGGGAAACATCAGCAGGTTCATGGGTCAGTCCCCCTGTGTAGATGTCTGGTGTCATTGCTGAAGGCTGCTGAGCCTTCCCTAATCTCAGGCTTCTGGGGTTTATTCAGGGATTTATTTTACTCTTGACTGGTGACAAGAGGAGAGGGCTGTACCGCTGACTCTGGAGTGGAATCAGTGTGCAGGAACAGACAGGGAGATGGGAGACACTCTTCTCTTTAATCTCATCTTTAGTCTTTCTGGAGATGTCTATTTTTCCCCAGCCTGTAGGTCCACAACATGATCAGACAGCTAAAATGGGATCATAAGCTTACATTAGAAGAGAAAATATCAACAGACCTGTTCATTTATTGCCCTTCTCAACTCATGTGGATTTAGGGATGAAAGAAGGATAAATTTTACCCTAAATTTTTTTCTGCTTTTAGTTAACCATTAACTCTCCACGGACCATGACTTTAATTTCCTATCGCTTTGAATTGCTCAGCCTGGGACTGAAGTGGAATGTAATTTCAAGAGGCAAAAAGAGATGGGGAGAAACCCAAATGTTTATTTAATTCTGACTGTGGCTGGCTTAAATACTGTCCTTTATCAGGGCTTGCATAAAAGATAGGTGGATGGGGATTGTGCTATGGCAATGGGAGATGACAAGCTTGCCTAAATGGACAAGGAATTGTGGACCCTACCTGCAAGGAAACCAAGATAACAAAAAAAAATCAGCAGACATACAGTCAGCACAACCTTCAGGATAAGGACATTGGTATGTACAGCCATGAAATAAGAAGATGAATAGGGTTTCTTGGGTTTATAGCTGGGGTTTTTTTGTGTATAACTGCAGTTAACAGAGAGCTTTTTCAACCATTTTTAACTAAGGTTTCAAATGCCATAAGCCCTCAAACCAAGAGTGTTTGGGGATGATTTTGATTCTTTCCACAAATTCGTGCTTTGCCTCTCTCCTTCATCTTGAAAGAGCACCTAAGGACAAAAGCACAATCACTGCTTCACTTGGAAGAAACAAATGGCTCCATGTCTACTGTGTCCCCTTTAATGGATTAAAACCGCTCTCTGGACAACAATAATAATCCTCTAGGCTGGTTCCCACACTTCACCATCCATCCCTCACCGTGACGTAACCAGCAGGCTTTCAGGCAGGGTAATGAGACTCCACAGAAACACCAGTTTTCACTTTCCTTCTCATTGGAGTTTTTTCTCCATGAACAGACCCAAAATTCCACGTTAATTTCTGATATTGTTGAGAGCTTTGCACAAACAGGAGTGCATGGCAAGTATTTATTAGAGGAACTGAGCCACATGTGACCGGTGAATAATGGAGAGATCTTCACCAGCAATGAGCATAAAATGCAATAAAGCAAAACAATAAGTACAGCAGGAATGGGAGAGAAGTTGAGAGGAGATTTACTTTATTCTTTACCAGTGTTTGCTTTCCCTCTTTGGAGTAGGTTTCCCCGTTTCTGGATTGTCTAGTGTGAAAAAACCCACCAGAAGTTTGGAAGGTGCAGATTTGCAGCCTGAGAAGCTAACTACACCAACACAGCAGCCTGGTGGCTAGCCATCCTGAGCTGCGTGTGAGAGAGAGAGTGAATCCTGCCTTTAAATGTGGTTCTTGGTCAAAAATGTGGAGGAGCAGTAGCAATTAATGTAGCTTATCGTGCTCATAATGGTTAAAATGCACATTAGAAAGTGCTGTCAGTGTTTAGTGGCTTATAGTTTGCTTGGTGAAAATGTAGTTGAGGCTACTTTGCATACACCTGTCTTGCTGATTACTCTCCTCTTCTCCTTCTCCAATTAGGAGAGAAAAGATAAAATTTGCTTTAATTAAAAGCTAATTGATGATGAGATGACAAGACTAATATAACAGGCCATGTTCCTAAGTTACAACAGGCTCCTAAATACTACCAATCCAATTTTAAAAAGACAGAATCAATGTTCTAATACCTAAAAACTGTCCTCATTAATTCTGGAAAATGACTAAAAAGGCTGGCTTGGTTGTTATCCAGGTGTGAGATGGTTTGATGAATCTCTATAGTATCCAATGTGCAAAATGGCAGAGGGTGAAACCTTGATTGTTGTGCACTAAAAGCAAGAGGATCCTCAAAACTCTTGCATCAGATGGGGGTGCTGGCAGGAGCAGCAGTGATACCAGCACCATGTCTGTCTCATGAACATCTTGTCAGTACAGACGAAGCTGAAGCTCTGCAGGCATGAGAAGGCTTCCAGTCCTGTCTCAACGCAGCACTGAGCTGGGTGGGGACAGCTCAGTGGGATGAGAATTGCAGCTTCTGCTGCTGCTACCAACCACAGAGGGATGTGGCAGAGAGCAGCGCTGCTGGGGAGATGCTCCCCACCCCAGAATGGATGCTCTCTCATCAACCCTATCCTCAACATGCCAACAAAAAGCAAGAGCCAGATGAGATTTTGCAGGCTCTTTGGCAGGTGCCATGGGCAGCAAGTCTGGGCCATTTTGGCTGCTACTGGCAGGCCTCTCTCTTGGCCAAGCACACAGCTGGCTCTGCCTCTGGGCAGGAGTGGAAATCACAGCAGTGCTCATGGTCTGTCAGAGCAGTTTAGTTCAAGCTCCCTCAGAGACTCCATAACCACCTCAGCTGAGAAAGCCTGCCTGGCCATCTCCAGCAGGGAGGTCAAAAGAGTTTGTGCCGATCATTTGTTTCCATACCCCCCTCTTTGTTCTTCCAGGTCAGACATGGAGCAAGAAGGCATTGCAGGCTGGGATGAACACACTCACACTGCTCTGGGACCAGAGCAGAACTTGCTGTAAGCTACCCAGCAGATGTTGCCCTTCCATCCCCTCACATGCTGTTCGATTAGCCCAGGAGCCAGCTGCTTAGATAGGATCAGGGTAATTTCACCCTCAATGTAATCTGGAAGTTCCTCCTTGAAAGAACACCAGCCTCATCACTGCGTCTCAGCTGGCTCTTCAGTTGCTCCTTGCTGGAGATACATGTCAGTGACCTCCAAGCCTGCATGACGTGGCAGCCTCCACCATCACTTCTTCATAACAAAGATGCACTACATGAAGGTAATGTCTTCAAAGAGCTGAGTCTATTGAGTTGAAGAATTAGTTCTCTTCTGTCTTTATCTTGAGGTTTTTTTTAAAAAATTGAGGTTTATTTATTCTGTGAATCTACATTCTCTTAGTGAATTATCCATGACTGGTATCTCTTCCTACTACTTGGCAAGGCATCCAGAGTTATCAGGGAGGGTTGAGGGTAAATGCAATCTGGGGAGGGAAGATGGGGAGTCAGTAAGTTTGGATAATAAATCTTCCATGCAAGGAAGCAAGAGAGAGACGTAAGTGAAGATGCCAGGAGAGTCCTGTAAATAAAGATGACAGATTAAAAAAGGCAGAAGACAGATTAAAGTTCTGTGGTTAACATAGGGTTGGTTTCAGATAAGTCTGTTTAGTAAGCAAGATTCCACATTTCCTCTGAATAAGGAATGAGAGTTCACTAGGACTATGACCAGTCTGGGAGAAACTCTTGGCTTTCTTGGGGGAGGCTCTTCAAGTTTTCTCTCCCCCTCACCCTCCAAATTCTAATAAATCCACAATTCCTCAGCTATTACAGCAGATCTGCCTCTCTGTGGAAAACCCATTACAGGCTATGTAAAAACTCTGCCCTGGGACCTGGAAAGACGTCCATGATGAGGTATAACCTATAGACTCATGGCACTGAGCTCTGCACTCTGTGCTTTAAGTGTCAAAATACACCTGGGACAAATATATGTTGGGAGAAACTTTAGATGACAACAATGCCTCTTTGGTCTCTCTAAGCACAGGACACAGCAGACAAACGTGGAGGAAGATTGTCTGTCCTGTGCTCAGCTGAGCTGCTGCTGCTGCTGGGTGCTGTCAGGGGGAGTCTGCTTCCACATGTGGCAAAAGCACAGTCTCTCCTCTGTTCCCAGGGCCCTGTGGGTTCAGTCAGGAGCTGGGAGGGATTGGAGAGTTATGTTCTTCAGTTTGGTTGGTCCCATTCTTGTAGCTTGCTGTGGCTTGCAGGAATCATTTTGCACTGCTGTGGGATCCAGCAGTGGCAGCACTGCATAAATGTCAAATAGTCATATTTTTTAATAAATGTTTCTCGCATCCATTCTCTCATTCCCTGAGGAGTTTGGTTGCTGTCTCATATATGGGAAAATAACTGCTGGATTGGGACATTAACATGACTGGGCAGCACCCATGGGACTCTCGCATGCTGCTCTGATCTAATCCTCATGAAGACTGACCCTTCCTTTCAAATGAAGACTAATCCATCACACCCTGATTGTGAAAAACATTAGCCGTTGACAAATGTGGTGTTTACAGCAGCAATAACATGGTGATTGATGTCTGGGGCCAGAGATCTGCAGCTGGCAACTCTTCTTCTGCTGGGATCCTGTGGGGCAGGGATGGGCAGCGGAGCTGCTGTGCTGAGCTCTTCCAAAGGTGAGGATTAGCACCTATGTGTGACAGCTGGTGAGGAATAAAAGGGCTTTTCTGGAGCTTCCCAGCACAGTTCAGCATTTTGGGCTGCTCTGCGCCAATGTCAAGCATTCCCAGGGCTTCAATGGGAGTGAGGAGTAGCCAGGTTTTGCCTTTTGCTGCTGTGGTCCAAACTTTATTCCATTTAGCCTCCAGCAAAGATAAATAAACCTTGCTATTAGCTTTTTCTATTATCTAAATCATGCAAGAAAAAGCATTCACTGACCTGCTCTGCTATAAACTATGGTCCTGAAGACCATGAAGATGGACAATCTTTTAGAAATGCTAGACAGAAGTACTTCATGCTCTGTTGAGTTTTTCATTAGGATTTTTCTCCCCTGCCTGTGTGTTTTTCATACTCGCTGGATTATGCATTTGAATGCATTGTAATGACAAACTAAAATCTTTATATAGATATGTGTGTATATATATGTGGTTTTAAATCTTCATACAAAACTGTTACAGGACATAATCAAACTGTCAAAGTAAGAAGGAAACGTCACATTTTTGGTCATGCATTTTCATGTCTCTTGTGGTGGAAATGCAAAGTGAGCCTGGGTTCAATCTAAATTCTTCAGGGAGTTGTAATTGTCAGAATTAAACCTTGTGGCGAGGGTGCCATATGAACTGAACATATATGTGAATTAAAGCCTGCGACTATGAAGGAACCAGGGCTATTGGGAAACTCATAGTAAAAATTTAAATCTAAACTCTAAAAGAATGGGTTGGAAGCAAATTTAATTGCCTCAGTAAAGGGGTAACATGAAAATTATGGGTGTCAGAGAAGATTAAATGTACCTCAGATATCGGAATAGATTGTTAATATGTGATGGATGAATGGCAGACGCCTGACAGAAGGCTATTATGCTGATGCAATTATATAGAAAATGTGGATAAGTGGTAAAAAAAGGTGAGAGGAAGACAGGAGCTCTTGCTGCTATACAGCAGATTCGCTGCACCATGGTATGACCTTGGACTGAATCATATTTTGAGTAAGTTTGGTTGGACCTCTGAAAGTCCCACCCTTACTTGGATCCTGGGAGCTGTGTAACCTTATTCATCTGGATGGAAGAGTTAACTTGCTTTTTGGAAAACGTAGTGTACTTCTTTGGGCAGAGTTAATGTTAACAGGCCACACTGTTGGCAACTGGGATACAAGCTGACTGCAAACAGCTCTATGTGTAGACAATCAGATGGGACAAGAGAAAGAATCATAGAATCAAGGACTTGGGTTGGAAAGGACATTAAAGACCATCCAGTTCAAATCCCCATGTCATGGACAGGGATATCTCCCACTGTAACAGGTTGCTCAAAACCTTATGCAACCTGGCTTTGAGCACCTCTGAGGATTGGGCATCCACAACTTCCCTGGGCAAGTTTTCCCCTCACAGTAAAAAATTTCCTCCCAATATCTAATCTAAATCCCCCTTCTTCCATCTTAAAACTGTTCCCCCTCATTCTATCCCTGCACTCTGTGATAAAGAGCCCCACTCCAGCCAGTGCCTCTAATTTTAGAGATCCACACCTGCACTAACCATTTAAGCTCCCTTTGCAGTCAATGGGGAAAACATTCTGCCCCCTTTTAGACTACAATTTATCTTAACAGTTTTAGATTCAAGCATTGCAACAAGTTTCCTTTTCATGGAAAGGGTCATTGGGCACTGGCAGAGGCTGCCCAGGGCGGGGGTTGAGTCACCTTCCCTTGGAGGTGTTTAAGGGACGGGTGGATGAGGTGCTGAGGGACATGGTTTAGTTATTGATCGGAATGGTTGGACTCGATGATCCAGTGAGTCTTTTCCAGCCTGGTGATTCTATGATTCCATGATCCTAAGATGAGGAATAGCTGAGGAATGACTGCTTGGGTTTCCCCAGAATGCACAGGAATAGACATGGGAAGGCATATGGTGGGGGTGTCAGCGTTAGCTTGTGTGAGGTTATGCCAACATTATGAGAAGGCCAGTAGCTAGATTGAATTTAATTATGAATATGTCAGAGCAATGTGCCAGTTCCTGCTCACTGAATATCGCTTCGCTTGTGCTGGAGATGATGCTTTGTCAAGCGAGAAGCCTGCTTGAGCAAGCACTGCATGTCGAAATCACTGGAGAAACTTCTTCAGAATTGCAAAAGAGGTTCCATGATGATGTGGCCTCTGCAGTCCATTTGTGGGTAATGGACACCTGTCACCACCGCCTCTGGAGTAACTGCAGCGAGGGTGGCACTTAGTCAATGGGAAGTGTCTGAGGCTCCTGGAGCTGATGAAGTGTCACCGTGCTGGCAGGCAGAGGCAGATAAATGAAAGGCTTTGAAACAAAATGTGGTTGCCAGGTCCTTAGCAATTTTTCTAATAAGATTGTGTCCAGCAGCAGGAGTATCAGAAAGGACTTTTGCCACTCAAAAAAAAAAAAAAATTCATGCTATGTCCCATTTCCAGAAAGGGATTGCCAGTACCAATTTGCAAAGGAAAAAAAGACTCCCCTGACTCCGACAAAATAACTAAAATGCATTTGTTAAGGAGAGGCATTTCTGAATGTGTGATTTGCTTTAGAAAGAGTGATGTTCTGAGGAAGAGGCTATTATATCCTACCTACATACTAATACAAATCAAAAGGCAGAGAGAGTGGACAAGGTACTGTCAGTAGTGTCTGCCACAGACACTGTGACCTTTACCAAATTATTTAAGCTGTAAGCGTCTCAGGCTGTCTTGGTAGAAGAAAATACAGGTGCTTATTTACCCACTATTCAGAGGAGTAGCAGGGGTTAATCAGTCAGTGTTTAGGAAGCTATTGTGTAATGGCAAGATCAAAATAAATTGACTTATGCAAGTGTAAAAGTTTATTCTGATTAGATTAATTGTACAACTGCTCCCTGTTTCTTCCAAACCAAGGCTTCCCAGAGGAGACTGCATTACAGTCTGCTGTTTTTCATAATCACAGAAGCTCTTTCTGTGCATGCACCACAAGTTGGTGAGTTATCAGAGACTGGATCTAGCTTAACTTCAGAAAAAGTGCAAATATCCAGAGGGACAAAGTGTCTGCTCCATGAATGGGGTCAGATGAGGAGAGATGTCATCAAGTGAAGCAGACTAGAGGCAGGCAAATTGCTTTAACAATGGGAACACCTCCAAAGCTGAGGCTTTGTTATTCTGCAGTTGAACTTTCTTTGGTGTTGCAGGCAGTCCCCAGGGGCTGAGCCTGCCAGATCCCTTTGAGGTAGTCACCCATAGGCCATCTTCCTGGCAGCACAGGTTGCAATGTTTCATGTTCACTATAGCTTGTCTAGCAACTATTCATTTGAAGGGTATCAGACTAGTGGATTTGGGGAGAAATTAAGGAAAAAAACCCAAAAAAACCAAAACCAACAATTCAAACCCCAATTCTCCTATTTTAATCTCAATCCACCATAAATCCTTTATGAAACACAAGAACTGGCAAGTCAAATATAAGGAGGCACATGTGTATATTGGCTGTGTAGCTCCCCTGCTGTCCATCCTTTTCTCTTCTGTGTGCATCTCCCCCTCTTCTGTTTTTGGAAATAATTTTATCTTTGCCAGCTCACTTTCTTCACTATTTATACCATTCCTGACTCCATTGTGGGTGGTCAGCACTAGCCTGGAGTCACTGCCTATGGATTTTCTGTATTTTTCATCTGCTTGGTAAAGCATGCCGGAAGCTGCCAGAGGTAACAGAACCACAGGAAGCCATAATCTGGGAAGTTTTTGTTGGAAATAAAGCATTTGAAGAATATAGCTATTGATCGCTATGAATGATTTGTGTATTATTTATATTGTTGCTGCCTTCAATGGCTCCTTATGGGCTGGGGCTCTGTGGTGTTAAGTTTTGCACACGGCTGCTCTAACGCAGTAAGTTTAATAAAGGATAGTAAACCAGCCAGGTTTGGTTTAAGATGTGGAGTCCAAGTTAGGTGAAAGATTCATATTTGGTGTGGTAAGTGACTGCTACAGAGCCATCTGCCCTGCTGCTAGCAAGTATTTTGTAGGCATCTTGTCATAGGTAAATTTTAATGGGATATTTGGAGGAGAACAAGCTTTTGCATCCCTCCCATGGGCAGCCTGGTAATACGCCAGAAAAAAAAAGGAAAAGCTTCTTGGAAAAAGTAACCAACAGGCAATAAAAGCTGGCATTATTATCAGAGCAGAAGGTAGGTTGATATTTTTTGCCCTGTCTGCAAGCAGGTTGCCTTAGTTGTTGTTGAGCTGTTCGTCTCTCATGGTTGCCTATTAAATGCAGAAGTCCATCTGTACTCTCTCTCACATATTTTAGCCCAGAAGCAGGTCTGCAAAATCAGCCGTATATATATAATAACAGTTGATAATTCAACCTGTGAGAGAGGGTTCCAGCATTTCTCAGTGCTCTTTCTGTTTCCTGAACAGCGCTTGCTGGATCGCACGCTTAGCCTGATCATGTCTGCTCATGAATAACTCAGCCAAGAATGAGCCTCATATCTCTTGTGAGATTAATGAAGTGAACTTTTGAAGATGACAGGCAGGATCCTTACTCTGAGTACTCTCATTGCAGTGAAAAGCACTCAGCTTTGTTGAATTGTTGTTTAAAAAAACCCCTAATTTAATCCTGGAAGATTAACATATGCCTGTAGGTATCACTGAGGTAAAGAGCACTGAGCTCAGGCCAGAGACTGAAGCAAACCCCAAAGTGATAAAAGATAAGTGACAATATATTCTGGGCCCCTCACCACAAGAAGGATGTTGAGGCTCTGGAGTGAGTCNTGATAGGAATGGTTGGACTTGATGATCTGGTGGGTCTCTTCCAACTTATTTGTTCTATGATTCTATGGTTAGTAAACTGGCAAATTTGGTTTAAACAATATTAAGGAATAACTTCATGAGTGCCTCATTAACTCTGCCCAGGCGATCAACATATCTGTTTCACAGGTTTCAGCAACCCCATATAATAATCATGTTTTCAATTAGCATCAAACAGAGTTATTTTGGATACATAACAAAGCCACCCACATCTTCCTGAATGCTTTCTGTTTTCACTGAGTTTCATCTCTGGGAACACTCATATGAATTGAACTCTCCCTGCATTGCATCCAACTTGGTCTTTCTATTTTTTTTTTCCTGGATGGGAGATTTCACCCCCTTGGCAGAGCCTTTTCTAAAGGTATTTTTATTTACGTGGCTATTATGTTTCTATCTTCCATCAGGCATCCATCTACTTGAGCAGTCACAAAAGTATTAATCTTACAAGCATCTGGACACCCACTCCAGAATCAGAAATTCAGAATTTTGGTGCAAGAAGATTTTACATCAGATTTCGTTGCTTCATAATGCTATCCATTTTACTCAAAGAGAAGAACAGAATGCTTTCAATGTTTTACTACTTTCACCTTTTCCTGTTTTGTACCTGTTTTCCAAAGCTGGAAACTCTGGTAATTTCAGATGGGGTATTAACTACAAAGTATCTTAAGCATCTTTGTGGTGAACAAAGGCGGAGTATGAGTTTAACATATGGAATTTCATAGACTTTAACAAGGGAGAAAGGTTTCCAGTTTTAAAAAAAAAAAAGCTCTATCAGGTTGTGAACTTACACAGACAGAATACTACCAAGAGTTAGGGTCTTTGTGCTGAAACTCCTACCTACCAAGTAGCTTAATGCATCCTTAAAGTCTCTGCCTCTTTTGCCCCTTGAATTCATGGACATACAGTTTAGCGCAAAGTTTTTATTGTGGTTGCTTTGGTGTATGTCTGCTCGCTAAATTGTGGCTATTATTGAAAGTAATATAACATAACTGAAAAGGGATAATACGCGAGAGCTGTGTGCATTTAATGAATACCCAAAGGCCATGANTGAAAACAGAGCAGAGGGTGAGGAGGAGGCTGTCTGAGAACAGCTCTCCATCTGCAGGTTCTGTGAGATATGCTGGCTTCTTCTTGAGGGTGGCAGGGGACATTTACAAAGAAATCATGTCGAAACTGGGGACCAAAGTTGGAGGATTAACTGATTTTAATTGTTTTGGAAATATGATGGTGCTGATGGGGAAGAGATTGTGAGAATATCTCCCAGGAGCCAAGCTGTGAAGACCTAAAGATATTGTTTTCCAGCAGCAGAAGTCCTTTTGCCTGGGGAATAGGAAATAAGTAACTGCAAGACAGGACATTTATACAAGGGACGTAGTGTGGAATCTACTTATGAAGAGGAAAACCCATGAGTCAAACAAGAGGGAAGGAAATATGAGAGAGTCCCAGGGCCCAAGCCAGGTTCTAACTATTGGAGACCAAGGTGTCTCTCTGGAGGAGAATTATCTCATTTTACTAATTGAAGATCTTTGAATAAAAGATTAGATTTAGGTAGAAAAACTTAGCATCCATTGAAAAAATGGACTTTGCCTCAGAATCAGAGATTGCACAGAGGCATAGCATTCAATATCTGTGCAGTACTGGTCAGCACTGGTGCAGTATCACAGCTCCGTGTCCATCATCCCATCAGGAGTGGATTCACAAGCTGAATTCCAATGTAAAGCCCATAGTAGCACGGTGATTTTCATTATACACACCTTCCCTCAGAAGGAGGGGAGGCAATGGTGTTCCTAGAAACACCGCATAACAAGTTATTCTTTTTGGTGAAAAAAATTAGGAGTTTTATGCATTTTTTTCTTATTTGGGGCATTGTGGTAGACATTCAAGATACAGTATTTTTTTAACAAACACTAATGGGAGGGGAGGTAATGGTGTTCCTAGAAACACCGCATAACAAGTTATTCTTTTTGGTGAAAAAAATTAGGAGATTTATGCATTTTTTCTTATTTGGGGCATTGTGGTAGACATTCAAGATACAGGGTTTTTTTAACAAACACTAATGAAAAAAATCACCACAGGAAAAAAACAACCATCTTTTCTAACCAGCTTTAGCTGGCTCAAGCTTAGATATTAGAAAATGCCAGAGGGAGTAATATTCAATGTGTAAGCTTCACGTTTGAGGGTACAATGAGGGTTTGCAGATCAACCTAGGTCAAACCACGCAATCGGTTTTCTTCACGCTCAGAACTCCCACCTCAGTTTGTAAATCAAATATCATCTTGTGCTTCAAACCCTCTTCCTGTTGCCACGCAGGGTTCCCCAAAAGGATTGTATTCACTTACCCATAAGGGCTTCTTTTGCTTCCTATATATATATTTATTTATTCAACATAGTCCCTTAAACAAGAGCAATAATGCATAATGCAGTGTGATAAGAATAATTATTCGATTAAGAGGTGTTGGATGGATTGTCGTGCATAAGGCCTGGTATTAGTAGACAAGAGTTAAACAACCAATTGTATTACGGTAATTGGAATTATAGGAATTACATTGAAGGAGCACCAAAAGGTAATTTCCAGTTTGGCTAAACCCTCTCTGATTCCCTCTGGCCATAAATTATCATATTTCTTCTCTGAATCAGACCTCCCTTATGTTTTCAAGCTCCTGTAAATTCAATGCTATTATAGCAATCTCTAAACCTCACACAGACAGAAGTCCTCTTCTTTATTTTGATTTCCTTTTTACAGAAGCTCATTTGTGAGATATTTACTGCTGAGAGCCTGATCTTGGCTTCTGCTCATCTGATAAGTAGGCACAGAAAGACATGCAGATTAGAAAGACAAATAAATATTTGGAACTGATTAAGCTAAAAGAAAGTTCAGTTGTATGATGTTCCAGGGCTGATTTAGATACATGAAATCAAAAAACAGAAGAGAGAAACTGAATACAGCAAACTCTTGATCTGAATGCTGCAGAACCTAATACATGTGATGGGAGATCACCTGCTGCTGCAAGATGCTCTCACAGGGTGGGAAGATGTTTGATTTAAACTTCTTCAGTTTGCTTAAACTAACCAAAGTTGATGGAGTATATCTAAAGGAAACCAGTTGAAATCTGCCACTTATTGGTATATTTTGTTGTTCCTTCTTGTTATCCTGAATATTTTCTATACATGCATAGTGTGACAGCTGGCCTGGAGACAAAAAAAGTGACATATGTTGTAGGAAGAAATTGTTTTTAATGCAAGATAGATGCATATTTCAGCATTTAAACCGAGCTTCCCCCAAATGTGCAAAGTGGATAACTGCACCTGCAGACACATTTGGTAAAAATAATGAGTGTGCAAATAGCACCTATGATTCAATACCCAGTCTGGGAAATAGGTCAGCATGATCTATCACTGTGGCCTGCGCTTTGTGCTGGGCCTGCAGTGAGTGGAAAGCTTCCAAATACCTGACGTATCGGCTTTTCTGTCTTTTAATGGCTACTCTATATTCTGTAATAACAGCGGCATATGCATTTGGTGTTCTTACCACTCTGCATTGCCCTTTGCGGGGAGGCAAACAAACCTTAGCAACTTTCTCCTCTTTATCTTGAACAATCGCTTAACACACACTGCAATCATCTTGAAATGCATTCACTAAATCATCTCTGATTACACAGTTAAAGAGCACTACTCTATATTGCTCTTTTAAAACACCTTCAAGGGTTTCATTGATGAGGACTTTCTGAAAGAAAAGAGGCAACAAGGAGGATCTATTGAATTTTGAGTCACTATATGCTTGATGTTACATTAGTGCTTAAATCGGATCCAGCATTTCATAAGGAAAGGAAAACAGAAAAGTCAAGTGCGATAAAGGGCTGTTTATCCGTAGGAAAATGTGATATGTGTAAAACGAGCCACCTTACAAAAGGGTTAGCTGTTCAAAATGCCCCCTTAAAGAAGATACAATTAGAGCTTAATTGTTTCTCTCTTCAGTTCAAAGCGCCCGCATCTGAGTTAATGAACATGTATGCCAAGTCAGCCCTATTTGTACCTTGCTTATCTTGACCATTTAAACAAGCTGGCTCTTTGCTAACATTGCTGTTTATAGAGATTGCACATCTCTGCGTGGGAGCACTGCTCCTCTGTGTAGGCTGCGTTTCCTCTGTGCCGAGCGTTGAGGATCAGATGTAATTTCTTCCTTCTAAAGAAGACCTAACAATTAATTTACAAATAAGTTGCTAAAAAGCCAATAGATGCTAAATTAACCACGGGAGGGCTCCTGATCTGTTCCCTGAACTGTAGGAACATGGTGGAAAATTACAAGAAACAAAAATCAATGAAGAAGGAAAGTTAGAGTCCACAAAGGTCAAGTGAAGTACAATTGATACTTGACACCAGCATCTTCTTGCAGAGCCCATTAGTTTATTAATGTATACAACACAGTATGTGTTTAAGGATGCTGTATGTTACAGTGAGGTTGCAATGGGGAGTCAATCTCAAAAGCCATGGTAAATTAAATACATTTAATTATTGCTACCTGACACTGAGGCTGGCAGACCCATCACCATACCATACCACCCTCTTTTCCTTCAGTGTAGGCTGCTGTTTGCAGGGCGCCATAGCCATAACATACTAAATCACAGAGATTTCATGGGAATTGCCTAGAAATGGGTAAAAATTTTGGCCATCTGGTATCTGTAAGAGAGTGTGAGGAAGAAGGAGAGGAGGCAGTAGCAGCGCCACGCAGAGCTGTGCTGGAAGGCTGGCTGGGACATGGAAGCAGCACAGGCCTCATGTTAGGAAGTGCTTAACACTGATAAATTCTTAATGTTTCTGGGCTCAGAGACACACTTGTTGCATTGTGAGGCATGGACCTGGCCCTGCCTCAGCAGCTGACTCTTTTTAAAGAGCGGTGTTCCAGCCTTGTGTATGCAGACTGTCTATCTGGAGCCCTGGTTTTCCCTTTTCCTCCCCCAAACCAGTGTTTCTTTCCCTGTTCCATGCACAATACAGCATTTTTCTCTTCTGTCATTTTTTTTCTTGGTGAGCCACTTAGTAAGGCCGCCGGTTAGTAGTGTGCATGGTCTCTTCCAACCTGGTGTTTCTATGATTCTATGATTCTATGTCCTTGAGGATAAGGCCATTGATGTTAGTCTGTTACATCCACTGTAAAGTGAGCTGCCCTTGGTGCAATTTTCTTTGCACTTGCAGGTAATTGAATGCTTTCCTCTTGATATGCACATACAAGACATATACATGTGCATACATGTAGATATACACACAGATATTCCTGTACAGGCTGAGGACTGTCTATTAGTTAGATATCTATACACACAGGCATCTCACTACGTATCCCTCTAAACATGCTCCAGGTAGGGTATATCTGTCATTTTAACTTTGCTATGGTCATATTCATGGGAGTGTGTGCTGTAGTTTTCTCATGTTTAATTCTCTGTTGTTTGCCAGCACACTGGCTCGAGGTGGAATGTTGATCCAGCAACACAGGTTCCCCAGACGTGTCAGTTCAACACTTACCAATTGATGCCCATCACACTTCATCAAACGTGTTGTTACAGACCCCAGGAGCTTCTCATTCATCCCACAGCCCAAAGAACCAATAACATCTGCAGCACCTAAGGTCTTTTGAAATCAGTGAAATCCAGTCCCAAAGGCCTTGCAATAGTGATGAGCAGAAAATCACAGCAGCCGGTGGTGGAAAAACAGGAATTCAGCTAAAGCAAAGGTACCTTGACAACACTCGGCACTGCAAACATCACTTAACTTGACAAACAACCAGTAAGAGCCAGAGTGAAAATAAAGGGTTAGGCAGGTAGAGAGATAAAGTATGAAGAACATGCTGAGCAAATAACAGCCTTTTGAGAATCAACATTAGCATAATTACTAAACATAGGTAATTGCTGAAATAGCATTTGCTGGCAGCGTTTATGTTTCCAAATGCAACACTTTCTCTCTTCCCTACGTAATCTTCTGCTAGGACTACAGAGTGTGCTAACACCCAGATTTTAGCTGAGAGGGAGCTGGTATGGAAATTGGCACAATCTGAGAGCCGAAGGCATAGAGAGGAACAAACACATTTAATACATTGGAGTCCAACCATCCGTTTTAAACAAGGTTGTCATACTCGGGGCTACATACCTTGTTAAAATCTATATGCGATGCCATCAACTCAGCATTTGTCTCAGCACCCTACTCGATACTTGATAAGACTGGACATTCTCAAATCAATTCCTATTGATTTCTCACTGCTGACATAGGATAAGCATGTGACAGACACAATGAGTCTTTAGTACAGCAGAGCAAGCCATTCCCGCACTAGAAAACAACGTGACTGATAAAAACCCCACAACTAAAATCCAAACAACCCCCGCCACCAGATATGAATGCAGTAACAACAGTGCATAAGTAGAGGTTTGGGCTGCAATCAAAAGCATTACCTGGTTTTGCTGCAAAAGGCATTTGGCCACAGTTTGGATGGAAAAGCAGGTAGAAATTGAAAAGAAAAAAAACCAAAACAAAAACAAACCCCACAACAGATGAGGTTACATCTGTGAAGGTGGTAGGGCTGATTTGCAGTTATTTATGAGCGCTCCATGTGACCTGTGTGCTAAGATCATGCTGTATTGCCTTACTGCATCTCTTCCTGTATGCTGCTCTGCAGGGCAAATAGGAAGGTGACAGAGGCAACAGCTGGTACCTAAGTGAGTACCTATAAATACCATGGGGAGGGGAAAAACTATACATGCACCATTAGCTATGACAATTTCTCTGGGTAACAGAAGTACAAAAGTGACTTAGCCTGGGTTTTCTAAAAAAAAAAGAAGAAGAAGAAGAAGCAAAACAGTTATTTAGAACTAGCTGCAGAGGGTGAAATGGGACCAAGCAAGGGTGGCTGGGAAAGAGCAAGATACCACAGAGAAAAGTAAATTAGTGGGACCTTCTAAACTTTCAAGGTGGTGGTGAGACACAGAAAAGTCACATGTGGAGGCAGTTCTTGCTGGATGAAAACATCTTCTTGTTTTGAAAACTGCAATATTCTTGTTGTGAGGTCAGAAGCTGATATCCGTCTCTGGATCGCTGATCATGGATCACTGAAGGAAGATACCCACTTGCTTGTCTCAGATGGATAAGCTAACAGAAACGAGCATCATCCTGACATAAATCGGGAAGGATCATAGGATCAAAAGCAGGAGTCTTTGGCTGTAGCAAAAGCACAGACCAAAAGAATTAGGCCCTCCTAATACTGCCTTGTTGGCTCCCTGGTGAACTACTCCAGGGGGTTCACCAGCAACAGTCCAGAAACATGTTTCAGGGAGCATAAATTACACTCTCCTCAGGGACATCTCGAGCCTTGAAAATTTGCTCTTGAACATAATTTCCTCAGAGGAAACGCAAACAAAATAAGCAAGAAGCTTGAGGCCATTTGGTGATCCATATATAAAAAGGAGATAAAAAATGGCAGACCCTTCAAAAATAAGCCATAAAAGCCTTGTACTGCCTAACTCTGTGGTGACATTTAGACCGATGTTTCTTTAGTCAAGAAGATCAGTATTTTGCTGTCATTCATTACGGATTTACCAGTTTTGTATTGATTTTGTTGTGGCCTCCTATGTACTTTAATTGCTGCAATAGAAAAACAAGTTGCTATACATGACATTTCCTTTCTGAGAAGCTGGCAACAGAATTGCATGAACCAGTGGTAGATTCACTGATTTCCCTTGTGAGTCAGTAATAAAATGATGACTGAAACAGCTTGCCCCTCTTTCTGTTCCAAAGCAGCTTTTTTTTTTTTCCAAGACCTCTCACTAGCTGTGGTTTAAAAACAGAAATCTTCCTAATTGCTGGATAATACGGCAGACTTTCCTATAGTTATTAACTCTGAGGTTTTATTGATTTACTTTGAGGGACAGGAATTTGAGCACCTTTGCTTGAGCAAATGGGGTTGCTGGGGCCATGGGTGAGGTCCTCCCACTGTTGGCCAAGGGCAATGAGGGTAATTGACAAAGTGGTTTCTGGTGCTGTCATTATTAAATTGTCGTGTGGTGCAACCCTCCAGGCTGCCAGTTGACAAATAAATGCTTCCTTCCTCTGGGATGTAAGCCACCAGCTCAGATTCAAAGTTTCTCACGTGGGAGATGTGCAGATTTGCAGCAGCTGGAAACCCATATGGCCTGGGGCAAAAAGTGTCAGTGTGCTTGCAGTCTACGGAGCAGGTAAGACTGATTAAGTTACCTCACCTCGGCCCATTGGAAGGGTTTGCTCTGACATTGTGTTTCTAGAAGTCTTTCCAGGGCATTTTCAGCTATCCCAACTGAGCAAGCTCCACCTTCCCTAAGGAGCTGCCATGCCAGGAGAAGGCATGTGCTTGCTGAGTACCTTTGTATCAAAAGAGAGGTGAGAGAAGGAGAGCTTATTTGTGTTCCTTGTGATTTCTATCTCAGCTTTCAATATTTTTGAAAAATAGTGTTCTAATCTTCTGTATTTAGCCATCTGCTGACACCTTCTGCTTGGGTTTCCATGGCTGTGCTCTTCTCATTGTGCGTTTCCAACCCTGCTCCTTTTTCATGTGTATTTTTTAAGCAAAATTGGGACTGAGGAAGGCAGTGCATAGGAGAGAGTTCACTTCACTGAAAACTGAATCAGAGTTAGAATTCAGTACAATACCCTCTGTTCTCCTTAGACTGGTTTGGGTCCCACTTCATTAATTAAAGTGGTAAGAAAAGAACTGCTTAATTCTTCCCTCTAGCAGCTTGGTGTGTGCATATTTAAGTGCCATAATGAGAGGTGCTGCAAGAAAACACTGATAGATGAAGGCCTGTGAGGTGATGCATAAATAAAATAAGTTCAGTGTATCAATATATAAATTTACTTCTGCAACATTGCCACAGGGTAAGTCAATATTACAGACGTTTTTGAGATGGATAAGCTAGGTTCCTGGAGATGAGCTGATGATGAGTTTTCTCAACAGCGTGATGGAAGTAGAGACTGGGCAATCCCTGGTAGGATTTTAGAAGCGGCAAGACTACTGAAGAAAGAGAGGGTGTGTCAGGTTGGTCAATTTGATGAGAAGATATTTGATGCAATTAAGCAAAGTGAAATGGGATCTGGTAGCTCTAAGGTGTATCAGGAATTGTGAGTGTTTTGCAGAGACACAGAAACTCCTTCCTAAAAAGCATGATTGACAGAAGTGGCAAAACTATGCTCAGTCCAGGGAGCAGAGGTGGACTGAAGGGGTGGGAGGGAGGGTGAAGGAGAATCAAAAAAGCTGTCTTTGCCTTCTGCTGATCCTGCTTCAGATCAGAGCTGCTGGAAACCTCCTGAAGGAGCATTTGCAAGCTGTTTTGCATGGCCATTTCAGCATAGCCCAGCTGGTTAATTCTAGCAAATCTGGACTGGTAACAGTTGCTGAAATAAAGCGTGTTTTGCCAGAAGAAGAAAGTCTAAGAACAGAAAAGTCTGGTTGTATTTTTTTCCATCATTGCCTATGTACATCTCGGAGACATGTAAACAAAGCCAACTTGTTGATGAGAAATATGTCAATCAAAGAGCAGCTGAATGTTCTGGAGACAGTTATCACTAGATGTTTTGACTAAATGTCTGAGAGCTCACGCTCTTGGGAAATTTCCCGATAGATCTGAAGATAAACACACAAGCTCTTGGCATCTCTCCTGACTGGATGAGAATCTGAGAACTGGTAATTATTTACATTTAACCTGTGCACTTTATAAAATTTGCGATGCATCTTTTAGAAGGCAGCGGTGGAGCATTTTGCAGTGATGTTTTATTAAGGACAGGGTCTCAGTGAGTATTTAAATCCTGCCAGACTACTTGTCTACATTTCAAATCATGTCAATACAAATCTTACGCTCTCTGTCATAGTCATCAATAGTCACTTTGGTTGCGGTTGAAATACTGGGGTAGCAAATATCAGATAAGTGAACCTGTCCTGGAAAACTCTCCACCAGGGGGTAACGTCACAGGCATTCATCGAGGCAGCTAGAGGAAATTTGGTATTCAAAGTAACTTTTGAAAGTTTTCATTTAAGTGTTTAATGATCCCCTGCTGTGAAAGGTACCCTGCTGATACAGTTCTGTGCTGCTGAATGATCCTTCACAGGGGAGAACTCTGCTAAATCCCAGGCTTGGGGCTTCGGGGAGGCAAGATGAATCACTGGGAGGTTGGCCTCAAACAGCAAGAAGTGAAGATTCAAACGAGGCACCTGCAAAAGCACCAAAGCAGTAAGTAGCACATCACTGCTTGCTTTTCTACACAACATGCTGAGAATGAGAAAGGTTCACAGTAATCCAGAGTTTTCTCGCTAAGCATGAGTGCTCTTGAGCAGTGACGATCGCTGCAGCAGCCTGGGACAGCTACTCAAAGTAGGACATGGGCAGTAGAGGACACATAGAACAATCTTTAAGAAAATAACGCCTTCATCTGACCAGGAGGTATTTTTCCCCCCATTCTATTTTTCTTTTGATGAAATTCTGCCTGTGAAATGATAGGAAGTGGCCACTGTACAGAAATGTTGAGGAGTGGCTCAAGCTCAGAAGAATAATTGGTGAGTAGAGACTTTTAATTAGAAAGCTCAAAGTTTCACCTCTGCCAGCAGCGACCTTTTTGATTTGCTTACCAACATATACAGGATTTGTTCTTTCTGTTTTCCTGGTGATAAGAATAGCAGTGCATAAGTGGCTTTTGTTCTACCCCTACGTTCCAGGCAGGCTCGTTTTAATTTTACCTGTTGCAATTGGTCTCTTCTTCACAACACCCACCTGACTGGCAGAAACACAAGCCCACACAGCCTATAGAGTAACGTATATATCTGTAAATTATCACAGCATCAACCAAAACTTCACAGATTGGCACAAGGAATACATAGGATGAAAAAAATGCTTTACCCATGAGATTTAACCAGTCTCTGTTAGTGGGAGTAAATGACTGGCTGAGTTTATTCATGGAAGCATGTAAAGTTTTTTTAATTCTCCACCATGAAGCTATTATTGATTTGCCTAGACTTTATATCTTTTATCTCAGTGAAGACAACAAAATAGAGTCTGGTTCAGAGTAAGCTAGCAGGTACTCAGTGAATTTGCATAAATACCATTGCACAGTACTGCAGCAGTAGAAGCATTTCATGTGATCTGCAAAATAGTCTTATCCCTTAGGGCAGTTAGAAGTTCTAGATGGTCAGTGACCATCTGTCTAATGTAATCTGGTCAACAGGGGAAATGATACTGACATAGTTTATACCTTGAAAGTGTCTCTCTGGATGGGCACTGCTCCACTCTGTGTGTGTGTGCACCTTAGTGGTTCTTTGCACACTCTTCATTTTGTTGATGAGGTCATATGTTTATAGTAGAAAAGTATGCATTTTCCCACCCCTGGGAGGTCACAGGAGCCCTTAAAGCTTTCAATGCCCAGAGTGCTTGGCTTTCAGGGAGCAAGGTCAGGGGCAACAGCAGAACTAATGTTTCTACATGATCCCACTCATGTGCTTCAGCAGCAACAGCTCACAGTAAGAACAACAGCTTCTTCTCACTAACCCATTCATACCTAAGAAACTAAAAAAAAAAAGGGAGGGAAACCACTTCACAACCTCAGCTGGCAGTTTACACATAGTATAGATTACCCTACGTCTCTTTTCCTGAGACTGGTTCTCACATGTGCTCTTCTGCATATAGCAGGGGCGCTTCAGTTGTTCCCATTGTATCCATAACAATGTGTTTGATGGGAATGGTTGGACTCAATGATCCGATGGGTCTCTTCCAACCTGGTGATTCTGTGATTCTGTGATAACACCAGTTTTGGATCTTATTCCTTCAACTTTTCATCTGGAATAATTAATATAGGCCTCAGATGAACAGTCTGGTTATATTCCTGTTCCTGCAAGGGAAGTGACACAAACCAGAGCAAGAAAAGGGCAATAAGGACTTGCTAGCATCTATATATTTTCAGATCTGCAGTCTACTTGGCCTGTGACACACAGCAACACGTGAGATCCTCCTGTTGCTGAAAATAGCCCCTATTTGCTTACCTTTAGATATTTCCACAAAGATTGTTGTTGATGAAAGAAGTATCCTGGTTGATTGACTATGTATTTGTACAGTTTCTGGGTTACTGTTCATTTACAGTGGTATTATGGGAGCAGTTAATTACAATAATTTGTTTGTATAAAAATTCCTACACCTAAACATATGAGTTTCATAACTCATAAAAATTAAAGCAAACAATTCAAGAACAAGCACACACAAATGATAATTAAGTTTTGATTCTTCTAGCACTCCCAGACCACTCCTGGGGCTTGCCAGCCTTGTCAATATTTTAAGATGTTCAGCAGCTCTTGAAAGTAAACAAATGGTCACGGGTGGGTAAGCACTTCTGTATTTGTTTTTCAGAATTAGTTTCTCAGGTAGGTTTTATGTGTGCAGTTGGCTGAATATATTTACTTCAGAGGCACAGAACACAGGCGTAGGCATCTGTAAGTGCTGAAATCTTATAGAATGGTTTGTGTTGGAAGGGACCTTTACAAATCATCCAGTCTAACTCCCCTGCAGGAGCAGGGACATATTTAACTAGATTATGTTGCTCAGAGATGGGGCCTCCACAACCACCCTGGGCAACTTGTGCCAGTGTTTTATCACCCTTGTTTCTTCCTTAGATCCAGTCTAAATCTACCCTGCCTTAGGTTAAAATGATTACTCCTTGTCCTACCACAACTGTCCTTCTCCTTACCTTTGCTGTAGCCCTGTTTAAGTACTGGAAAGCCACTATAACGTCTTCCTGGAGCCTTCTCTTCTCCAGGCTGAACAACTCCAACTCTCTCGGCCTGTTTTGAACATATGAATATCAAACCTGAGCTTCAGATTAAGTGAAATATTTTCTCTATCAGCTAATCAGCTCTGAGACCTATGTAGGGCAGCTGGGAAACCAAGGACTCAGATGTATTGTCTCCTAGCCCTTTACTGACCTTTTACAATTCTTTCTGCAAGGATTTCCCTTGGCAAATAAAGGGAACTTCACAACATATATAAAAAGAGTCAAATTCAGTTTGTACAGATTCAGTTTGACAGTATCTCTTACAAAAAAATCACAGACAACATTCTGACTGGTACCGTTGTCCTATAGCTTTTCAGATTAAAACTCTAGGTGATCACAAGTGGCTGCTCATTTTTCAGGACCAGGAGTCAGTGAGGGAAAATCTACAAAAAAGTCATCAGAGACAGATTACTTGTACTGGGAAGAAAACTACGTAATCTGACTGCAGCTCAATACAGGGAGTTAAGTTATTTTAAACCTCAGAAGATGGTTTGATGTGGACAAATGATGATGCCTCTGACAGTTCGGTGCATCTTATGATATCAGGTGGAATAACCAGTGAGGCTGATACAAGTTACAGCCCCAGAGCAGCGATCCAGCTCATGCACCTTTGGATAAATTAGGCCCTGTCTCTGTTGATGTTAAAGCTCTGGAGGATATTAATACAGTTATTTCCAGTCTTTCCTGTTGAGTCAATGCTCTATGCAAGGCAGGTGCTTGCCCTCCTGCAGGTAACCACGTACTCACCTTGGGGACCTGGCTAGAATGGAGCAGGCTGGAAATGCACATGCTCATCATGAATTACCCTACCTGCCTGCTTAGCTTAACGTGATGTAAGCAAGAGTAACGTATGTTCATGTTCAGAAGTAATTACTGCAGTCAAGTCCTCTTTACTGCTTCTTTCCTATTTTTATAGTAGAGTGGCAGGCGCTCTCCATCTCCCCTGGGCTCCCATGTCCTGTGCAACCCGAATTATCCCTGAGAGTTACCAAACCTGTGATGTTTCCTTGCTGCAAAAGGCAAATTCATGTTGAATTTCAGTGTCCTTCTCTAAGGTACCAGGAACATTTTACCTGGGCAAAATCCATACGTATTTGTTCAGAAACATCCAGAGCAGTAATACGCAGGCTTTCAGCTTGCAGCCCAGTGTAGTTCTGGGTCACTGAAAAGAGCTATAAATGTATAAGCACCAGGCAATTATAATAATAAATAGAGCTATTTCATGCACATCACCACTCACAACAGTCAGTGCCTGGGCTTCTGTAAATATGCTGATACGCACTTAATTATTAAAACCAGCAACGAGCTAGGAATGTATGCATATTATATAACTATGTAGACCCCATTAGTACATATAAGCATATTTTTTAATTGCCATGCAAAACTGTTGCCTCTTTAAAATTCTGTGGGCGATTTGAAACAAAATACTGAAGAATTAATACAGTTTTGAACTAGCAAATTACTTTACGTGTAGCTTAGTTTAGCTTTATGTAGCAGCAATAAATGTGTATCTTGATGATACGGTTAATATTACATTACATTGTACCATTTTCCATTGTTTTGAAATATGCTTTAGCATTTTTCCACAACATAAGATGACGGAGATCGATCACAAAACTATTAAATGTCAATTAACATCTTTGCCATCTGAATCTCAAATGAACCTGTTAAAACTACCTTGTTATGTCACTTATGCGTAGAAACGCTGGTTAAATGTTTAATGAATGCATCCAAAAGTAATTACCTATTTACTGTTTATGTACTAGTGAGCTAATGCCAACACTGCTAGTTATGTCCACTGGAAAACTAAGATTGAATTTGCAACTTGAGTGGCCAAAATGGGCTCTGAAATGCATCACTCTATTAATCAGGTGCACCTCTATGTATTGCCTAAATTTGGGAATCTAATTTTCAGACCTATAATAAGGAGCATTTTGTCCTATTAAGCTAGAAAGTTATTTTTTAACATAGTCTAGTCAATACTGGTGCTCCTTGCTACAGAGTTTAAGCATTGCAAAACACGTATAGAGCCTTAAGCTTTCCGGAAAAGGTAGTCATCACATAAAAAATTCATAATTTAGCAATAATTTAGGCTAAAATGTAGTCAGTACAACAGGGTTAACACCTCCATTCATAGGAAAATGTAGTCACTGCCCTTGGGGTAAGAACTTTCCCCTTGTAGAATATTAAAAGTAGGATTTTTTATTTATTACAAGTAGTCAAGATTTGCTTTGGCATCTTAGCTGAAAAATAGCACCTTTAGGAACACAGAAGTCGTCACGTTGCCTACTCTGTCTGTGTGGTCTGTAGAGAGTGTAGAGGTGCTCTGGAGCCTGCTTTGGTGCCAGGTGGATGCTTTCTCCATCGACTATGGTTGGACTCGATGATCCAGTGGGTCTTTTCCAACCTAGCAGTTCTATGATTACTCAAAGGCAAAGGAGATAAGCCTCTCAAAATGGAAACCTGTGTTACAGTGCGTAGAAGTGCGTTGGAGAGTGTTGTCTATGTCAGGGCAGACCTACCCCAGGTAAAAGGTACTTCTCAGGTCACTTAGACCAGCAGTTTTCCTCTCAGTGCAAGGAAACATTGTTCACACATCTCGCTTTCCTCTCTGATGAGTTACTTGTGGGGGAGTAAGATCAAAAGGGCTATTAAAAAGCCAAACCAGACCAGCATGCGTACAAGAATGAAACAGAGAGCTACTAATTGGAGAATGTTTCCTACCTCTCCCTCCCAGCTGGTAAAGCGTAGTCTTCCCAAGGCTAAGCTAAGGATCAAAGGGGGATATTAAGCCTTATGGATCATAGCCTGCAGAAAGGACAATGGAGAGTCAAAGCTCTCAGCTGAGGCAGGCGGGTGGATGGAGAGTCAGAGAGGAGCAAAGGCTTTGGTTTCTCAGTCAAAGTGGGACCCCACAGACAAGTCGGTCTGTGGCAGGCTCTTGAGGAAACTTCAGGAACAGAAGATGCGCACCTACATCTCATTGTCCCTTCAGCCACCCTTCTTGGCAAATACATGATGCTTTGCACTTTCTCTTTGTAACTAGAAAATGTAGTTCTCAGATCCTAAAGGAAATGTATAACATCTGCAAATGCCATATATGGCAAAAGAGAGGGGGCAACCTTGACAGCATCCATTGGAAAGAACCTGCTACCAGGATATATGTGGTCACCAGCCTGCAACAGGGACCAGGAGGAGTAAAGTTCCCAGAGATATTAGGAGTCTAGATCTGGCTATGGTGCAGAACAGTGGTAGCGTGAAAATAAAACTGCACAAAACCCAGCCCATCCTGCTGGAGAGCATGATCTCCAGGTCATGGTCTCCTCAAGGATTTCTTCTTTGAAGTCTGCCTATTATTTCAAGGCCAACTGACAGGCTGCTGTCAGGGGCAGGGTCTGACTCAGCAAGGTCCCTGAGAGAAACTCATCAGAGGGAAAATGCTTCATCAGATTTTTGCCAACTATCCTCTGACAACGGACGTTGTTTCAGACTAGTTCCTTCTCGTACGTGTGCTGGATGATGCCAGCAGAAGATGTTATGGGACTTGCTTACTGAATTCTCATTAAAATAAATGCATATTGGCCAGCAGACCTTGCTGTATGGCTCTGCAAAGCTGTTCTTCAGCGTCTCTTCCGCTTTGTGTACCAGATGACTTCAGACAAGGCTATTAACACTAACTGGGTAGGAAAGGGACCGACAGTAGCCTCTGATGCCAGATCGTCCCATCTGCAGGTACGGTAGCACGCTGCCTTTGATGAGCCCAGAACTATTTTTCCTGTTAACCTGGGGCAAAATTGAGCAACAGGCACAGACATGGATTTGAGCTTGAAACCTGTCGATTCAGGAAATGATGTGGGTTTGCAGGTGGCACAGTTTCTAACAGAAGAAATTGTATTGTTAAGAAGTGGGCCTCTGCTGAGAATAGTTCGCTCTTCCATAACTGCTGTTTTGTTGGATTTGTACTGGTGGCTCTAACAACAACAGTGGATGATTCAATATCATTTACAAGGAAAAATACTGGGTGTTTGGGTATCCCACCCCAGAACCGAGTCACAGAGGGGATTTTTTGTTCAATTATTTTAGGAATGCAATTTGGTAATTCAGTTGCTTGCCTGATAAATGTCTGCCCTCTGATCCCAGCTACAGGAGACCAGAATGAAATGTAACGGGTTTTGACAGACAGAATTTTTCTGCTGTGTTTGAGGCACAGCAAAGAAGCCTGGGGAGAAAAACATTACAGCAAATTATGCTTCCTTATCTCCCTATGCTAACAGTGCCAGGTCAGCCTGAAGCAGTGAATGAACAAGTCTTCAAAAGGACAATACCCATGAAGGCAAAACAAAAATGCTGCACTGGTGATGCTGCTGAGAAGTCACAGCTAATCCATTTTCCTTTTCTGGTCTCACTCCCACACTTAGTTTGCAAGTCTGGAGAAAGGGATTGCTTCCCAGCAGGGTTACCACCTGGGAGCTCGCTCTGAGCTACAGCCTCTACTGGCTCCCACAACTCTGGTTGCTTTCATCGTCTTCCTCTTTGCCAGGGCTGTGGACGGAGATGCCAGAGCCACAGACAGAGAAAGCCTCTGGCATATTTATTGCACTCTGTTTTAGTATTTTTGGAGTGTTCTTACAATACAGATGCACCCAACAGAAAGTCCAGCTCTGCAGGTGCCCTGACTGTAGTGTGGTTGCCCCTATAGCTCAGCAACTGCAAAACAGATGCAATCATTCTAGTTTTTAACTTGTCAATGCAGTATCTGTTTATTCTAATGTTACTCTCTCAGTTAATGCAGTTCTTAGGGATGATTCAAAGCATCAACAAGTGCATCCATTAATAGATGTCTTTATTTCAGACATATTCTAGTTTCTTATGAGTTGCCTCTTATTTAATGGCTCTAGATGACCATCACTCAGGCTGGAAAGATTGGATCATCCCTGGCTGAGCCAACTTCAAGCTCATGGCTAACAGTTCCCATTACACTTTTGCTTTCTTAGTATCTCTGTGGTCCGGGGATGGGCAACGCTGAAATGTGGATGCATGGCACTGGGAAGCTTGCTCTAACAGAAGTGTTCTCAGGTCAGAACCACTATGCTGGGCTGCTTAGCGCAACAGGAGTCCTTATATTGGTGTTTTTTAAAGGGGTGTATAAATGCCCCTAAAATTTTTGTGGCAAATAGTCACAAATAGATGAAGAAAAAAGGTCTCTTATTCTCTCTGGAAGAGGAAAACTTCCCCCAGGATGCTCGCATTCTAATCCCTAAATTCACATAATGCCATAAAGACTTTTCTATCAGCATCGTGACTCTGATGTATCTTCAAAGTGATGGGGAAAGGAGATGGAAGTAATTTTTTTTTTCCTGAATTCGCTACCTGGATTGTAACTATCTAACCTGACCAGATGTCCTCCATTCCTCCCACGTCAAAGCTCGCCTGCTCCTTTCCTGAAACATCCATCACACCACAGGTCAGCTCTGCCTTGATTTGTAGGGGTTGGTTGCTCAGTCTACCTCCCCTTTAATCATTCCTCTGACAGCAGCTAGAGAGATGAAAAGCTGGGGGGATCTAAGTAATCCATTTCTAAGTGTAAAAAGCCCAACAAAAGTGGGGGGAGAGTGGAAGAGAGCAAGTCTGTCTGCTGAGCAAACAGACTGATTACGTCAAGGGACAGGAAGAGCAGCATTTGGAAATCAATACGGATGAGGCTTTGAAAAGGTTGACTGACTGCACTGGATTAGCTATCGATTTTTGTCATTTTCACAGCTAGTGCCATGCTCTCCACCTGCTGAGGCCATTAAGCTCTGAGGCCTTAAACTTCTAATCCCTCGCTAATATCAACAAGACAATGGCCCAGCATGCTAAGGATCTAACAGGATGTCCAATATCTTCAGCGCTGTATCGAGTGTGCCAGTGTCCAGGAAGAAATCGTGGCAGCCTGGAAGCTGTGAGGAAACAAAATGCGCAGAAGGATTCAGATCCTGCTCAGAGGCCCGATTCAAGTCCGTGTTTATTGGTAAGAATCTCTAACTGGTTTCCAGTTAGCAACAGCAGCATGGGGTCCATCATTCTGGCAGGATCTCTTTGAGTGTTGTCTTTGTTAAATCAGACAAGAATTTAGTTTGTCAGGATAACTTTGGCAGTAGTACGCAACAGCATGTGCTCCCTCACAAGCGACAAAAGGGCTTCCAGTCAAGCATCATGACATCATCATAACTTTGTTTGTTCAGCATACCCATCTGAGGAAACTCTCAGCTTGTTTTAAGGTTGGACTGTAAGAAAAGCCTGTGGGACAGAGTCAAGTCCTTATGATACATCCTGAATGGAAATAGGAAACAGAAAGGATCAATGGAAACGCTCTCCTGAGATGTAAGGGAAGATGGCTAAGGAGTAGATAGAAGAAATAAGTAGGAGAGATCTGGCTATAGGTCAAGGGCTGGGGAATTTGGGAACTANCCAGTGAGTTTCTTCCAACCTGGTGATTCTATGATTCTCTGGAGCCTTAAATCCAGTGTCTCAGAGAGCAATCACACAAGATAAGTCACCTGTATCTCTCAACTTACTTCCCCATTTCTGGACGTCATAAACAGACGAGTGCAGCTCACCAGGGCCAGCCTCCTCTGCCACCCACTGCTCTGGATTTTCTCCATCTCCAGGGCTGCCTGAACTCAGTGCAACTGTGACTGAATGGCACAATATACCTAGAGGAAGAGAAAACCCTTGGAGATATGTTGTATGTTCCTTAGCAAGGTCTTGATCCTTCATACAACCATGCTCAGTAATGTTGCCTTCTTTCCTTTGCTACTATCTAATTCCTTAGAGCTTGTGTAGTGCAGAGCACAACCCTTTAAGAACCTTCCATGTGTCAGGCACCCACTCACCAAAAAGACATGATCCTAAATGGCCTAATGGTTTATTTATTTGAGGAACTGAGGGATCTGGATAAAGCCAGGTCTGCTGGTGGAGCCTGGGTGCAGCAGCAGCACGGAGTCCGCAAGCCTCCCGTGTGCAGCTGTGCGTGTGAGCAGCTGATTAGAGCTCAGAGCGGGGAGCGCATTCAGCAGCCTTTTGTGCCTGTATTAGAAATGCTTTGCTGAGTGAGTGCTCAACTTTTGTGAGAGTCTCAGTCTAAATGTTGACGGTTTTATTTTGCTGGGGTTTGGTATTTATTTTAAGGGCCTTTGTGGTTTTCGGAAACGAAGGGATTATTTTCAACGTACAAAACAAATGGACTCCACCAGATTTCATCCCTTTGGAAGCAGAAAGATAATGCTCCAGCAACAGTAATCATCGCTGCCCACCCAAACGGGCAGCAAACAAAAGCAGAGGGATGTGTGAGGGAGCAGATAGAACTTCTCCATTCACAAACCTTGTGCAGATCTGGACAATGCAACGCTGCACTCTCCCTTGATCCTTTTCTTTAGGCACCTGGCCAGCTGGTAGAAGCGAGCCAAATTGAAATGTTCTCTCTCATTTTCTTTTCAGATTGTTCCAAGCTTTTTAAGGGCTGATACACAGCCTCAGCCCAGACATTGTGTAAGTCCTGCTGAAGTTTTCCAAAACTGCAATAAAGGGAAAAATGCTCGACAAAGCAACAGGGACAAAATGAGACAACTCTATTTTTTTTTTTTAATCACCCATTTGAGTGCACCTGAAGTACCTGCCCTGAAATCAATGAACCTACTCAGAAGCAGTGCTGGGGTAAATGACAGAAAGCTCCCTAGGTTAACTATCTTCAAGGCTACCAAGTTTGTAGCGTGGGTTCTTTTTTTGTTTTCTTACATTAATTACTGTATGTTTTAAAGTTCTTCCAGACTGTTTTAGAAATATTTGAGCTCTTCCTCTTAAGAGTGGCTGGAGAAGATGTTACATGTAAAGTTGTAATCAAACTGAATTAAATAGTAGCGTTTTTTTCAAAAAAAAAATGCTAAGAGAATCAAAAATCCTGGTTTCATTCTACTCAAAATTATTTCCCTCTGTTTTCTCAGAACTGAAGAAAACAAATCCCTTAATTTCTCCGCTCTCATCAACATCATCCACTTGAGGATTAAGCAAAATGTTTCAAAGGAAGCATTTGAAGGGATTATTTCTTGACAGCTGCTAGGAAGGGTCTGGGTGGGGAAGAGATTAACTGGCACAACCTTTCCCTCCATAAGGTTCAATAATTTGGGGGCAATCCATAAGTCATGCAAGTTGCTTTAACCTTAGAGCCTTTTATATTAATAAATAGAAAAAAAATCACAAAAAAAGAAGTAGGCATTTTATTTATGAGTTGATTATCCTGAATACATAGCAGTTGCCTCAAGAAATTCACAATAAGCAAGGAAGAGATACAGGAAGAGGGATATGTCAGCAGCAACCAGGAAATGAATGGCTGCAGCCAGTATGTGATAACTCTGTGTGAACAGATGAGTCCCCAAAATTCCCATGAGGAGTTTGTGGCACAAAAAGTGGCTGAAGCAGCAGTTGCCTCCTGTGCTCCTGCAACCTAGTGGTGGCTGTAACCCACCCTCTCTCAGCGCTGGGGAGCCAGTCCTCCCTGCCTGCTCTGGAGGTGATGGGTTGAGACCTGGATTTGGATGCTGCTGCGTTGATTTGTAAGTACAAAAGGACTAGCCTCCTTTTGCCTCCTATGTGCTGTGCTGATTTGTTGAATCATAGAATCATAGAATCATAGAATAACCAGGTTGGAAGAGACCCACCGGATCATTGAGACCAACCATTCCTATCAAACACTAAACCATGTCCCTTAGTGCCTTGTCCACCCATGCCTTAAACACCTCCAGGGAAGGTGACTCAACCCCCTCCCTGAGCAGCCTGTTCCAGTGCCCAATGACCCTTTCTGTGAAAAGATTATTCTGTGAAAAATTAAGATCTGAACCTCTTAAGTGATATGCTTAGCTACAGACTTAAGGGGTTTTGCTGCTGTGTCCTTGTATGGGAATGGTTTTCTGTTCTTGGAAGTTGCCTTGTTGAGCTGTTGGATGGGACAATGCAATTGAGTATCCATCTTCATGATTTCGAAAATAATAGAAGAAAACGTATATCGCAGCTAATCATACCAGACAGCACCACCTCTCTTCTTTGCAGACCATAGCTGGATTTGGACCAGAAACAGTTCAGTACAAACACACAGACCTAATACTTGTGCAGGGGCTTTACCAGAGTAATTATCACAAATATTTGTCTAGACTTAAGCAGGTTATGTTGCATTTGCAAGCTCCCTCAGCATTGCTATCATGGTTCTTACCATCCTTTGGGAGTAAAGTTCCAGATGCCTTTGTCCCTGTGGTGGGGGCTCGTGGGCCACCTGGCAGCTTGCATTTGCATGTGTCGCCCTGCCACCCACGAGGTAAGAGGAAGGTGCAGTGTGCTATTTATTTCGCGGGAGGCAGAACACTTTTTTTTTTGTTTTATCTCTTTCCAGACAGTTGGCTCAGTTTAATGGCCTGTCTTTCAGCCTGTGCATAATTCTTCTCCAAATTAAATTCTCTTAGAAGCCCAACATAATACAGACCGTGTTGTCAGCTCATTACTTTTACATCCTTTCTTGTTCTGTTTATGTGAGCAGAGGTTTAATTAACTATAATCTACTATGTAGGCAAGAGGAAAAAAAAAAACACTCTACTTGAAGGTACGTATTTATATTCTATTATATTTTTTAACATTTTGCGGGAGGAGGGAGTTAACCTTTTTCTATGAGCAATGCTGGTTGCTTTATGCTTCTATGCAAATGCCCGGGGAAGTCTAAAGCATCCGCACTTTTCTGTCACCCTCTTAGTCACCCTCATCAGCCTCTTTCTCTGCAGTGGACTGGACTTAAATCTAAAAGAAGTGCAGATGATGTTGCCTGCAGACTCTTTTTCTGCAAGCTTGCTGTGCAGGCTCACAGTTTGTCATGCTGACTGGCTGTGAGCAGCAGTGCAGGTGCAGCACGGGCTGAGCCCGAGCCGCTGGCCATGGACTGAGTCAAAGGGGCAAACTGCTGGTGCTTCCTCTGAAGGAAAGTGGGCTGGGTAGGAGGCAGCAAGAACCTGCTCTCATCCCTCTGTGCATCCCAAAGGCAGCCAAAGTCCTTAGCTGCTTTCTTCTTGATACTCTACCTATAATTAGGTCATTTGTCCTCATCTATGATGGCAAAAAATACAGAAATTCCAGCTAATAAATTGAAGCTTATACAGGCGCTGTTTTGATTTCTCAGACTATGGTTTAAAACACTGTAGAGGCTTTCCTGGTGACAAGCTTACAAAACAGATGTTTTCACAGTGAACACATGTAAAACGATGTGTTTCATCCGCAAATTATGCTCGAACCTGGAGGACCTTGAGACCTCAAACAATCTCTCACACTTGGACAGAAGGGAATAAAGCAGAAGGTGCTAGTTCTTGCACAAATGCTGGGGGTTAGCTGTCAGATTAGCCACATTAGGTAGGGGTTGGCACTTGTTAGATAACCTAAATTTAGATCTCACCAGACAGATTCAAATTCCCTTAGAAATTCACAGCCTAACAGGAAGAAAAAATAGCATTCATTGTTATTAGCTTCACAGATCAAATTAAGTAATTAGTTTAAATTCAGAAAAAATTGTTCCTACGCATCTTTTACCATTGTGTTGTGCTATTCTGGTTTCATGTGCAAAGGAAGGCTGTGATTTTGCAAGTTTGGTTGGTTTTTCCACTCTATCAGAGGTTCGAAGGAAAGGTATTCCCCATCCCAGCTCTGCCCAACAAGCATCAAAGATGCTCTCCTGCTGGCAGGGGTGGCCCTTTCGCATCCACAGAGGCTTGACTGGCAGAATGAGGTTAGCAGCCAGCAGGGCAGGTGCCGTCCTGGGGATATCTCCAAAGAACTTTTCCTGAAATGTGCTGGTTTGAAACAGAAGCCATCCGATTTGCATATAAATCTATACTGTGTATTTGAGGATCTTTTTCATATTGGTTAAATCAGGTTATGTCACTAAGATCACGGTAAATTTACAAATAATTTATCACAGTTGCCGGTGTCAAAGCATCTGAGACATTAGGTGATAGAAAAAGAGGGAACGCTGTCAAGCTGTGTCAGGGGAAGTTTAGATTGGACATGAGGAAAAATTGCATCACAGAAAGGGTTCTCCAGCACTGGCAGAGGCTGCCCAGGGAGGTGGTTGGATTCCCATCCCTGGAAGTGTTTAAAAAGTGGGTAGATAGGTGCTTGGGGACATGATTTAGTAGTAGACATGTACACTTGGAGTTGGTGATCTCTAAGTTCTTTTCCAACCTAATGATTCTATGATTTAAATATCGACTCAAAATAATTTTAACATTCATTCTCAGCCCATCTCTCAGGTTTTTTTGCCTTATGGCCAAATAACAATAAACCAGTGGCTTCTGTGTCCGGGGCAAATCATCCTGCTCCCTTAGCAAAGCACTTGCCTGATGAGGTCCCTTGAGTGCCTAAGTTTTATCAACTCACCTCACCACAATTGCCAGAAAACTTCAGCTTATCAATACCAATGTGTGCCCATAAATACAGCTCTTGCAGAGCAAACAGAAGGCCCCTGCCAGTGCTATGGCTGCAGTTACAGAGACTGTTTGGCCTAAAATGTGTTTCATTATGTATTTTCAGAGAGGCAAAACTGATTAAATGTGACCTGGTGGGTTGTGATTTGCCAACAACAGGTGACTGTCTTTCAGGTGGTTAGAGGATCTGTTGACCACAAATATCACGTTGGAGATAATTCCCCAGGAAGTCCAAGAGATGTCCAAGGAATTCCATAATGATGGCCAAGGGAGCATGTGTTCAAAAGACCTTTGGATAAGGTACGGTCTCTTGAAGTTTTTTTGCTTGAAATGAAGCCAGGCTCCACCACAGACGCATTTGCCCCAGTGGAGCAGTGTTCACCTTTAAATGAGTAAAGCGATGAATTCATCATGAGCCCTTTCTAATAAACTATCCTTTCTTCCCACACATAAACTGCTCACAAGGTGTCACTTTTTTACTCGCTGCTTAGCTTTATGCAGACTCTTCCCTTGCACATTATTATCATCCTGTGGGTTGAATATGAATCCTTAACATTTAGACTCGAGAAGCTGGCAGCTCATCACATTCTCAGTCACACATCAGTGAATGGGGGTCCTTGTGCTCTACCATGGGAGGGTGACCCTTGCAGTGGACACTGCCACTTCGCTTTCCTTTCATAGTTTCCAATCTGAAATCTTCACCCTTGAAATGGCTGCGGGATTGAATATGTTTGTTCTCATATTTACAGAACGCTGCTGCATGCACCAATGAACAAAACTGTCTTTCATGCTGATGAGCACCAGTGAGCTTGCAGCCAGCCTTTCTCAATATGAAACACTGTTCATGCAGCTACATTATGGCATTCCGTTTGCTCTAATTACAGCTACTTTTTCCCCCCTTTGCTTCATTAATGAACGAAGACACTCAAGCCTCAATTCACAAAGGCATTTAGGCATCCAAATCCTGTTGAAATCCCTGGTGAATCGAAGCATTAGATGAGACACTCCTCAACTCTCCTCTTGCTCATGAAGTTAACACTAGAGACTTGTGTGGTTGTTGCTCCTCATTTATACTGAGCTTGTGTGAGTGAAGAATCAGAGTCTCTGTGTTTGTGAGGGAGAGGAAGGATATTTCAGTCACTGAAATCCTAACGGGGGGGTTGATGATACAAGTCCTATTTTCAAGCTCTGCATCTGACATTGTGAATGACCTTGAATAAACCACATCCCTCTTTCTGTGTTACTGGCCGTCTAGTACATCTCTGCCTGTAAGGTTTGTGAGGCTCCATGCTTTCATGTTCATAGATAGATTACTTTGGGCTTTCCCAAGGGGACTGGATGTTTATGTCCTTTTTGGGATTCTCACTTCTTTAGTGTCTTTGAAAATGCCAATTTTAGAGATAACTGGGAGGATATAGCAATAGGATCTGGTGCAGAGGGAAAAAGCCTGTCACTCAAGATGACGTTCCCACCTTTAGAAAGAATAAAGAGGACAGCACAGAAAAAAACCCAAACACAGGCAAAGTTAATTGCCTCATGTTTAAACTGGAGGATCCCAAGTTTCCCCTCAAGAGTCCTTTCTTGTCTGCCCACATCTGTTCATAGCCAGGATTGTGGTCTCCAAGCACAGAGTGGCAACACTGGATGCACAAGGCATCAATACCTGTAGGTATTGATGGTAATACCTGTTTACTGTTATATAATTTTCTTCTTGTGTTTCAGTCAGATTTTCAAGGACAATGTGTTTCGCCAGTAAAAGAAAAAAAAAAAAGAAAATACTGAAGAGTTGAGCAGATCATTCTCCATGTGTCCTGTCCCCCAATGAGAGAAGGACTTCAGATACACTCTGGTACACGGACCAACTAATGTTTACTGCTCCTATCATGGCCTCAATCACACTGTTAGGTTGTATACCTATTAATTGAGTCACAGAGAGAGGTTTTTTAAAAAGCTTTTGTTTCCTTCTCTTCATGCTAGCATGGTTAGCAGGAGCATAGGGCTGTCAAAGACCTGCAGGAGGTGCTCGCAGTCTTGTGAGAACAAGGCATAAATTTCAGCCCAATGAGGGTTTTGAGCAGCTACACAAGACAAGGAATGAATTACTGAACCTATTCATGCTTAGTGAGTTATTAAGTGTAAGGCCAAAGACTGCAAGTGCTCTCTGCACAGCAATGTCTGAGTTAATAAACCATCACTCAGACACTGCAGGATCTGACTGCAGCGCTGAACAGTTATTATGAAATGTATTTTTTTAAATAGTTATAGTTGTTCGTTAAGGGAAGATGTTCAGAAGTTCTGCGCAGTACATTATCCTGTGTCACATTCATCTCTTCTAGGGCGCATCAGCTGGGTCTGCTCCCCTCATTTCTGCTGTCTGGTTTTACAGACAGGGATGATGCTCCTATGAAGTGTCTGTGCCACGGTGCAATTTATGGGTTTGTTGCCTCCTCCACACGGATCATCACGAAGGCCATCTCCAAGCACAGAAAGCAAACAGCAAAGACGAAAAGGTTACAAGCTAGCCTGAAGGTAAGAAAAAACTCCAGGCTACTGTTTGAAAACAGGCTCAGTTAGAGTTCTCACTCCTTCTAGCTTTCCTCTCCCCTCTTCTTTTAGGACCTGCTGTTGATGAACAGAGAAGGCCTGGACAGGCGCACACTCTCCTGGGGGGGAAACTGATTGGATGGCTGGGCCCAGAGAGTGGTGGGAAATGGTGTTAAATCCAGCTGGAGGCCAGTGACAGGTCGGGTTCCTCAGGGCTCAGTGCTGGGTCCAGCCCTGTTCAATGTCTTCATCAATGACCTGGATGAAGGCATCGAGTACTCCCTTAGCAAGTTTGCAGATGACACTAAGCTGGGTGGAAGCCAGGATCTGCTGGAGGTTCGGGAGGCTCCAAAGGGATCTGAACAGGCTGGA